>JAOTQK010000018.1:3853329-3863935 GCA_025642025.1 Rhododendron ferrugineum | reverse complement strand
TTAAATGGATAACCAAAAGATGATGTGGCAACTTTTGGTTATCCAATTTTGATTATTACATTGCGGATGCTCTAAGATTGCAACCATGAATCATTTTTTTAGCATCATCAATCGCTCAACAACTTTGAAGCCAAGCAAAACGTCATCACTTTGCGAGTGTAATACTATTGTACAAGAAAAATGATTTTGTCATTCACTTTTTTGTTAACGTCACTCCCCTGCAAGTGTATTTTAGCACAAAAAATACACCTGCAGGAGAATGACTTTAACCAAAAAAAAGTGACAAAATTAGCAGCCTTGTAAAACCTATTTATTAATTAAAATATTCAACTTATTTATTCGTCAACTTTGGTGCCTGGACAAAATCTGTTAATTCATCATATTTGTAGATAAGAAAAGTTCACTCACAGAAAATTGTTTAATTAGCACGAGAGATCATTGCACATGTCACTGAATTAGGGGACGGGACATCGTGGGTGTTGGTCCCATCTTGATCGTTCATATTTCACAATGGACGGCTCAAATTTTATCTGGCCAAAAAGATCTCAGCTGTCTGGTCGAAATAAAATCTGAACTGTTCATTACCGAATATGAACGGCCCAAATTGGGCCAACACGCATGCCGTCACTATGTCAGGGAGACCTCTCGGAATTGATTGACCCGATAAAGAAACACAATAATCTATTTACGGCGTTTCTCTTTTCCTTTTAAAAACCCGAAAAAGGGCTAGTGGGCACCATGATGGCAACACATCCAAACGGCACCGTTTCCCCCTGGCCGCAAACTCCCCCACCTCCACCCTCGCTCTTCGGTGCCACAGTGTGTGTGTGTGTGTGTGAGAGAGAGAGAGAGAAGAGAGAGAGACAGGCAGAGCTGGACGGATTTCTCGTGGTTGATCGATCGGCGGAAGACCAGGGCGTGATGCGTTATTCCCGGTCGAAGATCTGAAGCTTCTCAGGTCCCTCGCCTCTCCCGATGGAAAGTAATTCCTCTCTCTCTCTCTCTCTCTCTCTCTCTCTCTCTAAACCCTAGATTTTCTCTTTCTCTATCTCCCTTATCGCTCTGGCGCAACTAAATATACAGCTCAATTGACTACTTTCTCCACTTGGTGTTGCTTTTTTCATTTTTTTCCCCGTGTGATTCGCTCGATTTTGTTTGGTGAAGACATTCCTTTTACCAATATTAGGAGGATCTTTTTGTTTGACCGGAGGAATCCCAACGGATTATTAGTGATCAGATTGATAACACCACGCTTCCATTGCATGGGTGTTGCTAACCTCCGCCCAGTAGGCGACGGATTATATGCAAATAATTCCAAACAAGTGCGGATTTCTATACGTATCTCTTGAATATTAAAAATTTAATATACTCTTCTTGGATATCAATGTATCAACTGTTGTATAAACTTTATATCCATCTCAAAATCAATTGACAATGAGTGGAGAGGTCCCAAATGTTATTAAGTGATCACCCATTCCACTCCCAAGTAATGTGGGACTCTATTTCTTTAACAACTGCCCTTATCTTATCCACTACCCTTAATGCTGAGGCTAGCATTTTCCTTGCTATAAGCTCGTCTCCAACAGATAAAAAAAAAAAAAACTCGTCTCCGTACTTCATCGCTTCATACTCCTCTTGTGGTCCTCACTCCCAAACCGACACTGATGGATGATTCAAATCGCTCATCTTGTGGAACCTGTAATGGAGATTGTCTGTTTAAAAAATTAGCTTCATTGAACATTTATAAACACAAAAAACAAGTTGCATTTTGTTTTTAAAAAAAAAGTTTCAATCATACGTGGCCTGCATCATTTAAATAGAAATGCAACTGATTTCTGCGTTTTTGTGCGGCCAATGAAACTAGTTCTGCGAGATGAGCAATTCGAATTTTGGCTATCGACTCGAGAGTGAAGGCCACAAGAGTAGTATGGAGAGTAGCTCTTCCCCATTGTATTGCATATGCTTTGTGAGATAAGATACCCAAGGCATGTGTTAAACTGGACAAATGGGCTGTAAGAATTGAAAATTTATGTCATAATGTTATCTATTATACTTTGGCATGTTACCCATTAGGCCATTACATTGCGTTCATGGAAGGGTCCATTACACAAGATGTTTCCACCAAGGTCTAGATGAAGCCCCAATAACTGCATTCTGAGTATTAATTGTCCGACTCATGAACTTCTTCTTTGAAAACAAGAACTAGATTTAAGTAATTAAGCAAAGAGAATGAAACGGGTAGTCTCTGCATAAGGAAATGATTAATAAAGCTCCCCATTTTGTTGTAATTTTTGATGAGACAGAACCAGCTGATTTGTTGCCAATTTTGGAATTTCTGTCATTGCGTGCGAAATGTATTGTTTCTAGTGTATGGCCTTGCTAGGTAAATCAATTGTATGGCCATCCTGGTTCCTGCATTCGCTCATCTGATAGGCATGTCTGCATTGCACGTGCTATTATTGTAATGCTAGCCACTATAATTGTTGTTAATAACTTTGCTATTATTTAGTAGTAGTGAGCTTGAAATTACTATTTTTCATCCAACCGGATGAACCTGTCCTTGCGTATTTTCTGAGTTAAAGACATTGCGGCTGAATGCTGTAGCTGGGGATTCTAATCCTTCTGTACTTTTTTTTGGAATTTTGTGAATTTGATATTTTTATCCAACTTTTCAATTGATTGAATTAATTTTATTTTTCAAAACTTATAGAAAAAATTCAAATATCCTCTATTTTTTCCCCAGCTTTGTTTATCAAGACGTCAACCAAGTCCACCAAATCTGGAGTTCTCATGAATCCTTACTTAAAGTCTGCAAATGGGAAACCATGGCTCACATCTAATGCTTGGCCAGATGTAATGTAATGAGTAATGACTTGTGGTCTGTTCAACACATGCACCCTTTGATCATCTATTTAGCTCCTTATTCAATGCTGGCTCTTATTGGTCTGTTGTGAAAGGGTGGCCGTGGCTGTTTATGCCGTCTCGTAATAGAATGCTACTCATCAACAGAGGCCTTTAGTTGGCTAGATGCTAGGATCAACACTTCCTTGAATGCTGTGCATGGTTGGCATTCTGTTTGGTGTCCTAATAAAGGTTTCCTACCCCATATGCTCTATACTGGCCCTCCAGTATTACATTTTTCCCTTATCAACAATTCACCCTTCTTTTTCCATCTTGAATTCTACTTCGGTGTTTGGCACCCCAGGATCTTACCCTGTTAATCTAAGTAGCAAACCATTTCAAGTTCAAAATTTCAACAATGATAGCCTGCTATTTTAATTGTGAGGCTCAGATTACATGGCCAACTGTAGCATCATAGTGTCCAAGATATTGCAATCACATGAATTATTTAATTATTTGTTAATGTAGTGTCCAAGATGTCCAAGATTTGCACATATGTCCCTTCTAAAAATATTGGGTATGATTTAATTTTCTTTTATTGCCCATGAACATCTGGGTATTTTCATATTAATCAATTAGGATGAAAAAGATGTAATTGTCCATGAATGTGTATCTTCATATGTGGAGATGCAAACACTTCCTTTTGTTGAAAACACACGCACAGAAACACACACAGCGGACAGCCACACAATCACACTTTCTCTGTTCCATGGCAAAAAAGAGCAAGGGTTCTGTGCGCTATTACATCTGTTGCTTTTTGTTAAAAGCTGTTATACTCTTTGGTGCAATATGGCCTATGATGAGACTTCCATTGAATGCATGGTGGCCGAAGAAAGCCTCTATTGTGTGGACCTGGGGACGTGGGGGCGGGTATCAGGTAGGGCAGTATATGTAAGAGTCAAATAGCTCAATCTTAGAAATTGAGGATCCTTAGATGTGGATCCCAATTTGGATGTGGGTACAGTGATAGGTTGAATAATTATATAGCAGTTTATCCAGATTTTGATATGGCTACAGTGGTCGTTCGAATAACTATATAGTAATTTATTAATTTCATCAATAACTTTTTCTTAATGCAATTTATTGGAACAAAGATGGCCAAGCTAACTAAGGCTCCAAAGGCCAAACTCTTTAACAAGTTGTCTCCTCATGAACCTTATTGGACTTTCCTTACTTGACTGCAGCCCAAAAAATAGTAAATTGCAGCACTTAATGCATGCCACAAATGCTCCAACCACTAAAGAAACACTAAATGTGTACTATAACAGCCCACACAACCTGTCGGTTATAGATACATAGAAAAACGCAATATTTGGTTTTGAAAATGCTGTGTCTGGTACATATATGTTGTGTCGACCGTCGAACAGATGCTTCACCTTAAAGGCAGATCCATGTAACATAAAGCTTTGCTGATCCATTATTGTAAAGTACTAACATGAAACGATTAGAAGAAAGAGGGAAGAGAGAGGTAGAGGAAGGATATTCAAAATGACTTAAGAGTAAACAAGAAGATGAGTGCAAGCATCAAGAAGCCCAGGCACAAAAGGAAGGAAAAAAGAAAAAGAAGAGGAACCAAGGGAGACTCTAAGGCAGAGAGGGTTTAAGAATATGAGACAAACAGGAGGGAGGGAGGGCTAAAGCTTAGTTCGAAACAGAAACAGAAGTCCCATAGAACTTTAGTAGCCAAATACCAGTAAAGTTCTTTCTTTTATCTTAAGTCCTAATAAAATGAAGCTACAACAATATTCATTGTTAGGCTGCTATGACGATAGCTGTTACTGTTGTTTGTTGTGTGGTTAATGATTTAGAGTTATGAACGGTACCCCATTTAAAAGTTTGTACGATGAGATTTGGCTCTCATGATGAGGGTTTCCTCTTTATGAACATGCATAATCGAATGAGGTGAGCCATGAGTGGCATATTGTGATACAAAGGTGCCAGTTTGTGTTGGAACATCATTGTGGTTCAGCTGTTCAAAGCTCCAATTGCCCCACTGCACTATTTTTGAACATATTGTCGCCATTTCATCTTGGTGGTGGACTGGTGGTCTTAAATTAGTGGTTCTACTGTCAGTTTGTTTGACCAACTGCTCCCTGCTACCAAACCCAAGCAACACAATACTCTTTCTTTTTTCGGTGCAAAAGATACTTAGCACAGACAAAATAGAGGTGGAACCATTCTTAAAGAAACATCAGCAATGTATGCAGCAAGCAAATCCCTAATTTGCTTTGGGGCTATCACCAGTGCAACCAGCTGGCACTCTTGTTCCGTTCCCATCTTTGCTAGCTTGTCTGCCACCCTATTTTTCTCTCTCAGAGTGTAATGGATAGAGATGTAATTTCTTTCCACCATGACTCTGCAATCTTCCATTAGTACTAGAAACAAGGAAGTAAGGAGCTGCTACCACGTGGATTACTAGTGCAATAGCTTTATGCTGCTCTGACTCATCTTGGGATAGCTGGTCTGCATTAGGATTTACATTTTTTTGTTTTTGTTGCTTATTTTTTGTTCCTGTTATCTTTATGTGTTGTATCTTGGCAGCATGATTCTGAAGATTGAACTTCTGATGCAATGCAGTGCATTTTACTATGATTTTGTGAGCCAAGTGCTCTTGTATCCCACATTGGGACTTTGTCTCTCGAGAAGCAAATTCTAGATTCATGGGTGCAAATTAATTGTATCATGATGTGCAAATTAACTGCTGATGCAATGCAGTACAAATTCTAGGTTTGGTTGGAGCTACATTATTTTAGGTTTATGTTGGTAGATGATATTCAGTTTCATGTTCCTATCCACGACCTGGTTGGTCCGTCCAAGCTTATGCACTTATTATTTCCTCATACACTTCCACAACAGGTTTTGGCGGTGTTGCTATGTATCATAAAACGTTAGTGATAGTATATTTTTTGGTCCAGTAGTTGCTTCTCTGATTATGATACCCTGTGTACACAATGTAGTTGTATGTGTTATGAATGTAGAATTGACAGAACGTGGCTGACAGATCTTTATCAAAATATACTATGTTTGACAGGTGGATCCCCAGATCATGAATCAGTAGAGTCGGCAACGAAAAAATCCAGTCTTTCATCCAGTGAGAGGCGCCAGAATTGCAAGGAGTTCCTCCGTAGGTTTGTGAACAGTGAAAACCTGACCGTAAATCTTGAGGACTGGTTTGAAGAAATAACAGAACAATCAGCACATAAAACACCTCCCTTTGATGTTCCTTTTGAATTGATAGACCTTCAGAAGTTTGATTATGCATTGGAAGGGGTTTCGTTTCAGCAGCTGATTCGGATGCCCAGTGCTGTTTATGCTTCAACATCTGGTGCTGTCGAAGCAACTTCTTATCTTGCAATTGAAGATTTCTTACACACAAGTGTCAGGGTCTTGTGGGAGTCATTTTGGAGTAATGATGGTCCTATGCCTTTCTATGTTGCCTGTCTATACGATGCGAACCTGAAATTCTACCAGGCTGAGAAGGCGATTGCAAATGGGAAACTTGAAGGTCTTTGTGCCTCAGCTATAATGCTAAAAAACCCAAGACATCCACATGGGAAGTGGGAGGATATTCTTGAGATAGCACTTCTGAGGCATGATATTGGAAGCCTTTCATTGGAGAGTGACCGGAAGTCTTTTTGCTCTGTCATAGGCGAAGCACTGTTTTACGCTGTTCGTATTTTATTATCAAGAAGCCTCAGCAGAACAAATGTTACTCCTAGTTCAAATTCTGTTTTTGTTCTTCTCTTTGATTCTCAGTATGGTGGGGTTCTAAAAGTTGAAGGAGATGTGAATAAATTAGATTGTGATACAGATGATGTGTACAAATGTGCTTCTGAATGGATAAAAAGCTATGCACGAATAGCAGTTTCCCCTATCGATAGAATCTGGAACAAGCTTGGAAATGCTAACTGGGCTGATATTGGTGCTCTACAGGTACTTTTTGCAACTTTTCATTGCATCGCACAATATGCTGGAATGCCCAAGCACTCGGTTGAAGATTTAGCTGCCGACCACAGCTCTCGTCTTCAAGCAAGAAGAGCTGAAAGGCAGTTGAGGGATACCAGAGTGAATGGAAATGGTTTGTTCCGGTTCCAGCAGTCAAGTGTTTCTCCTGAAATTGTGGAATTAAGGGAGGAATCTGTCAAATTGGAATCTGATAAGTCAATGAGGCTTGAAATAGGGACTGTTCTATGGGTGGAGGATTCGAATTGGCAGAAAGGTTATCAAATTAATGAAGTTCTGAATGATGGTGAAGTTGCATTTTATATTGCATACTGTGTGGATGATCCGGGCAATCCGCTGTTTCTGTATGTTGGTTCACATCCTTCCATATTGGAACCGGCGTGGGAAGATATGAAGCTGTGGTATCAAGTGCAAAGGCAGACTAAGATATTGACGGCTATGAAACAAAAAGGTTTATCTGACAAGTATTTGCCAGAATTGTGTATGTCTGGCAGGATAATTCACCCTGGTCCCTGTCGGAGACCCAGCTCAGGTGGAAATTGTGAACACACACTGTGTGGGACACCCGTTCTAGTGACGAGTCCAGTTGGCAAAACCGTTGCTAGCATGGTAGGAAGTGGTGAATTTGGTTTAGATGAGGCTATTAGGTGTTGCCATGACTGCCTGTCGGCTCTTTCAACTGCTGGTGCTGCTGGGATTCGACATGGAGACATCAGACCTGAGAATATTATTTATGTGACTTCCAGGTTGAGGCAGCCTTACTATGTCCTTGTAGGATGGGGGCATGCTGTTTTGGAAGAGAGGGATCGCCCAGCCATGAATCTTCATTTCTCATCCACTTACGCCCTTCAGGAGGGTAAGTTGTGCTCAGCTTCTGATGCAGAGAGCCTTGTCTATCTGCTTTACTTTTGTACTGGTGGTAATATGCCTGACTTGGATTCAGTTGAGGGGGCACTGCAGTGGAGAGAAAGTGCTTGGTCTAAAAGGTTGATTCAGCAGAAGCTTGGGGACATCTCTGCTGTCCTGAAAGCATTTGCTGACTATGTTGATAGTCTTTGTGGAACGCCATATCCTATGGATTGTGGTATCTGGCTAAGAAGGTTGAGGCGACATATTCAGGAAGAAGATAATGGGAAGGAAATTGACACATCAAGTTAGGTTCTTGCCACTTGTCTGAGTTGAACCCCTATGGACCCCGATAATTGTTACTTCCTGATTTGGGGTAAGTTTCTTTTTGTTTTCTCGGGAAGTATATGAAAGTCGGAGCCACTTGTCTAATTTATTGGTTGGTCTGGAATTGGTGTAACTAAGTTTTTGCCACAGGTGGTTTGTGTTGCCTTATCTTTTCCTTGAGACTGATCGATTGTTCCCTGGAACAGCTAGATGATAACTTTTGTTCTGTGATATATGTCATCCTGTTCTGCATCTCGTCTGGTACCTGCACAGTTGAGCCACCCTGTCGAGTTTTCAGAAAACTGGGTTGCGTTGTGGTCCTTGATTGGATTTCAGAATATCACCTGGTTCTGGTTTTCATGTATCTCGCAAAGTACTCCAAGAAAATCTTAAATATCAGGCCTTTCTGCAATGGTGATGAGCTGCCAAAGAGATTGAGTATAAGGTAAACTGTTTCTTGTAAAGATAGGAGCTGTTCAGATTGTTTCGAATTTTGTGGTTTCTTCTTTTCTTTGTATGACGAGAATGTTCGGAGCATCAGATTTGTGATTATTGCGTGGTGGGTCATTCTTCTTCTGTAAATTTGTTCCCGCATTAAATTGCTGCGTTCGATTTATTTGAATCAGTAACCTTCTGGATCACATCGGCTCTCACCTGCTCTTTGTTGTTTCCGGTTTGACATAACTAGTTTCTGTTCTTGTTTCGTGGGGAAAATTTCTTGTAGTTTCATTTTGCTTTCCGCTCAGTCAGGTGGGCTGTGGAGCTGATCAAAAGGGGTGCACACCGGCCCACCCAACCGTGTTTGTAGTGGTCTCTGGAATAAATATTTCGGCTCACAGGGTTGGGTTGAGTTTTTGAGCCTTTTCAATAAACGGGTCCGATTTTAGAATAGCTCTTGAAATCGAGTTTGATCTGGCCCGGCCCGTAAAAAAATTGTTTTCTCGTAGCGAATTTTAAGATTCCAACTTAAAATAGTTCTGTTCTGAAATGGTTGAGAGTTTTCGCTATACTTGTTAAGGATGTGATTTGTGATAGTTTTACGTTTTTGGAGTATTATTACGTATTCGGGGAACAAGGGATTAGTTGGACGGGCTTGAAAAATAAAACTTTTAGGGAAAATGACGGCCAATGACGTGTTTTGATAATTAATATCCGTCAATGACATTTTCAGCATTAACAAATGTAAGAGCATGTCATTGGCGGGTATTAATTATCAAAACACGTCATGGGCCGTCATTTTCCCAAACTTTTATTGGGTAAGGCTTGAGAGAATAAGCGAAGCCCCTTTTTTTATTGTGCTAGCGCGAACATGCATAAGTTATGTTATTATGCAGTACAAGTCCGGCCCAAACCTGACTCGGCCTAATGGATGTGCTCCTATTGATAAAGTGCTTACTTCGAAGAGAGATTAAACTTGATCTGAACCGTTCGGTCTTACCGTGTGTTTATTGTTGATCTGAATAGTTTATCTTGTAGACCCCATATAATAGTGTATCCATGCAAAAAATTAAACTTGATCAGACGTCGATAGGAGTATCAAAAATTAAATTTTGCTTTGTAAAATAGATAGTTTATCTTTATTATTATTGACAGAAATCAGATTGTTCATTTTATAAACCAAAATTCAAATTTTGATATATCTATCGACTTCCGATCAAGCTGATTTTTTGCATGATAATACTATATTGTAGGTCTTAAAATATTAACGGTTCAAATCACAACAATAGATACTCGATGAGATCCATAATAGACGGTGGTGGAAAAATGAAATTTTACACCGACGATGGATAGAATTTATTCTTCTTCGAAGAAGTGCAAGAGACGCGGAAGGAGTACAAAAAGGGGGTGGGCCTGTGGTTTGTTTTCCCACCTGTGCTGCTTCGGCTTTTGATTTGGCAATCCCAGGAAGGTGACCATGTTGACAAGACTCCGGAACCCTGTAGCCTGTAGCGCACCTTGTACTGCAATATTTGATCGTCCGTTTTCGCAATCGATAGGTCAAATTTGCTGAAGCACTATTACCGTTCAGAGTTAACTCTAACCTCCGAACAAGCAAGGTATATGAAATGATCGATTATACTTTTTACATTATCTTTGCTTTTGTTTTGTACATAAAAGAGAAGGCAACGAGATTCTAATCCACTAAACTTCCTTTTCAGTACAACATATAAAAACCCTACATAGGATGGAGATTGTACTTCCTCCTTATCCTTTTCCCCTCTTTATCCTTTTCTTCTCTTAAAAGGATACCAAATGCCTCAAGCAATCAGATACTTTTGTTTTATTTTTTGGACTCTACAATATCCATTTCTTTTGCCTTTAAGCCTAATAAAAAAAATTAAGATTATTAGCATATTATAGACTCCAAGTTTGGTTGAATTATTTTAAAGTTCAAGCCTTTTTTTAGTAAGAGAAAAAAAACACTTTTTTTTTGTACTAACCAAGATTTTAGTACAAGCCAGGTATAGGCCGATACGCCCGGAATCGACTAGCAGGGCCGGCCCCGGGGTAAGCCCCGCAAGCCTTCGGGCTTGGGCAACCCCCCAGGCTGGGGCAACCAAAAAAAAAA
>JAOTQK010000018.1:3804381-3830140 GCA_025642025.1 Rhododendron ferrugineum | reverse complement strand
TATGATGCTTTCGGCAAGTAATTAAATTTAGTAACATATGATGATTAGTATTTAGAACGCATGTCGCACATGTTCAACGCTAGTATATGTAAAAGAGGGGTTGATGGTTCCTTTTGCACAGAGATGAGAAAGACAACCTTGTTTCGCTAAGGGCTAGTTTCAGAACATAATCTTAAAAAAATAAGTACTTATTTTATATTTCTAAACAAAAAATAATGGAAATATAATTTGTTTTTGTACCGTATAAAAGATCTTATCGAGATCTTTCAAACAAGATACACATTGCATATTTTCAGATTTCAATAAGCCCATTATTTTTTAGCTTGAAATTACATTCTTACAAAATAAAGACTTATTTTACGTTTTAAAACGGGGGCTTAAATGAAGCGGCTGTGTGGGACCCATATTTAGTCCCACATTTAATTAATACGAAATTACGAATATAATACTGAAATCCCCCAAATTTAATTATCATGTAATTAGTCAAGCTAGGTTGTGCCCACTGTATTTAACTTACAATATAATGTGAATTTTTGAATAGTGACGGTGGATCCACGAAATCTAATTTGATGGTCAATAAATTGATGACAAAAGTGACCGAGACTGATGTAATAAATTGAAAAATACTAAAAATATGAGTCCGTGTGGGTCCCAACGTTAAAAATATATGTTCCAACATGAAAATTATACAAAACATTAGAAACAATGGATAATTTTAAAAGCAATCACAATATTTGTCAAATTTATGAACAAAAAGGAAAAGAAAAGTATGATGAAGGCCACGGACGCTCATTGAATGAATTAAAATATGAATTCCAGTAGGTCACAACGTCAAAATATACAACTGATGTTATTAGTAACAAATAAAATTGAATCAAATTTTAAAGTACCAAAAAAAGAAGATAAACTTGAATCAATTAAAATATTTGTTACTTTCACGAGTAGAAATGAATAATTTCAGCGAAGAGAACGTTGAAATCCGCTTAATTATTTTTTCCGAACTGGACATACGAAGGCCACCGATTCTAAATTAATCGAGTGAATTGACCTTATCAATAAAAAAATAATGTTAATATTTAACAGAATTGGCCATATAATGCTTGTATATAAAAGCCCAAAAAGAAATTACAATATGGCGACCGGTATTGAGCACGTCGTAATCGACACATATTTGGGTTTTCGCCTAATATCTCATTTTTCAGGATTATTTTTGTTTTGGGCCAAAATGTGATTTCATAATTTTGAGGTTAGATATTGCAAAACAGAAGAAATATATATATATAAATATATCTGTATATCAGCCCTAAAATACTGGCTGTCGATCAGGAATCAGAAGACCCCCCCCTCAAAATCCTGTAAAATCTAAATCGAAAAAACGCTCATCAGCACCGGCGAAGATCGACGGTTCCGTTGACGATGAGCAAACGTACTCCTCTCTCTCTCTCTCTCCCCCTTTGTGTTCTTCGTCTATCTCGCTCTTTCCGTTCCTTGTTTTCGATAGGTAATTTAGATGCTTGAACGCATTTCATTTGTGGTCTTGTAAATAAAAGCATTGAACGCCGTTTTAATCGGAATTCGTGGATGCGGAATTCGTGGATGCCGTTTTAATCCATGGACGTGTTTTTTTTATTTTTTTTTATCTGTACGTTGTTAAGATACTGAAGAAATGAGTAGCGATTCTGACTTAAAGACGCGTCTAAATCTCAATGTTGAGTTCTTGTATCTCGAACGCGTTTCTCAGATGATTTTAGGAACAATTTTTTATTTTTTTTGGTGTGTTAGAATCAAATAAGTTGGTAAACAATTTGAGAATGTCCGTGGCTAAGTCTGAGGGATTTTTTTTTCCTGGTACATTGGAAGATCGAGAAAAATTGGGTGGGGGGATTGGTCCACCAGGATGGCAGGATTAGTATAGGTGTGCGAATGCTGGCCGGACACCTGAGTTATCAAAAAAGGAAAAAAAGATGGAGAAAATTTTTCATGCCTTAAGTTCCAAGCAGATAGAGAACACCTCTTACTTAGGTTTTGATTTACTAAATTTCATTGTTTTCTTGAGATATTTTTTCTTCTGCGGCGGTAAACAAGATAGTTCGTGAACAATTTAAGACTGTTAACAGCTTAGCCAGAGTAAGCGTTCCGTGCAGTAAGTTCCAAAGATGAGGAAGATACGTGTTATGTTACTATGTATGTCTAATTTCATTTTTTGTTTTGTTTATGATGCCATAAACATCTCTTTATCCCCCACCAACAGCAGACAGCCCAACCTCAAGCTATCAGAATCTCCACCTCCATATTCTAATCACCCTTCTCCAAGTTGAGTCATCCCTTCCTTGAGAAGCTACCTACAACGAGGTTCTTAATTTCTACTCCTAGTAAATTTCTTTGGGCGAGTAATCTGTAGTCTGTCGGTTATTTCGTTTTTTATTTCCCATGGATCACATTAATGTCTAATGTCATTGTGGCAATGGATTTCCATTCATAAACTCAAGGACGTATGTTTAGTCTGACGGTGTTTAAGCTCTCTGTGTCATCGTTTGTTGTTGAGCATGCTGACAATTAGTTGGTGACTGAACTTGTAGCAGTGATCAATGTACAGTTTAATCATTGTTATGATTTAACCTTTCCTTTTGCGGTTTCAGAATTGATGCCATGATTTTGTGCTGGATCAGAGATATTGTGGCTGAGATCTGCTGATGATGTGTTTCATGGATCATGTATCTTGAGTCTTCTTTACTTTTTGACTTTTGAGCATATTCTGTAACAAGAGACAATTCCAGATGGAAATATTCTCCTGTAATTTTGTAAATAACACAACGTTCTGGTTCTACTATATTGGTTTCGACAACTCTGGCTGCACTTTGATGTTTTGAATTGGATTGAAGTTGTTCTTCATATCTCCTCTTTTTCCGCCTTTAAATATATAATCGCACTTTGTAGGGAATTTGTAGATTTCTGTCGATTATATTGGGAAAGAGAAAGACTTGAACTTTTTGATTCTGGTTGCTTGATCACCTGAATTCTGGAAACTCTGCCTACACTGTCAACTATGGAAAGCTTAGCACAACTGGAAGCATTGTGTGAGAGGCTTTACAATTCACAGGACTCTGCTGAACGTGCTCATGCAGAGAATACTTTGAAATGCTTTTCGATGAATGCTGATTACATTTCACAATGCCAATACATTCTGGATAATGCCTCAACTCCATATGCACTGATGTTGGCTAGTTCAAGCTTGTTGAAGCAAGTGACAGAGCAACGGCTACCTTTGCAACTACGGCTTGATATTCGTAATATTCTTGTTTGCTTCCAGATAATATGCTTATAGATTAGAATGACAAACTTTGTATGGGCTTTGATTGGATGACAAAGCTTTATTCTTCTTATTGCTTTCTTTATTTCTTTCCCTGCTTAATTTAGTCATTGACATCTAATCTAGAATTTCTGTATAATTAAGTTCACGACCACTTCTGCGCTCTTATCATTTATTGGCTTTGTTAATATTCTTGGTCATATCACATCCTCACTTATCTTCATCTTTAATCTATGGTTCATAAGAAGATATTGTTTTTTCGTATTACTCTATCGAGGAGGAATTCCTTAGATGGTAAACTTTATTAGGATGGACAACTTTCAATTGCAAAACATAGTCACGTTTTCTCTGCTTTATTGTGTCTGATTGATGATTAGTTTAGTACATCTTAATACATCCGATATCCATTGTGGTTGGTATTTCCCAATTGATGTATTTTGACTTTTTCTGAAGGACTCTATCTGATAAGCTATCTGGCCACCAGAGGTCCTGATTTGGAGCCCTTTGTAATTGGATCCATAATTCAACTCTTTTGTCGGGTTATAAAGTTTGGGTGGTTGGACGATGATAGCTTCAGGGACGTGGTCAAGGAGTCAATGAACTTTTTGAATCAGGTAACGACAAATGCATACTTGGATACTTCAAGGCATCCTTATATCCACTGTACATTTGTTCCTTGGGCATGAATTTATTGTCTAGGTAATGAGTTTGAATTTTAATGATGCTTTTGCAATGGCCATTTAGTAGGATGTTGAATAAGCTAGGTTTGCTATGTATTTTCTTGCGTCGTGCAATGATGCATGACTGTTGCTGCTTTTCTCTTGTTTATCTCTCCCTTCCTTCTGTGGGTATGTATTTTGTGAGTCAAGTGGGTTTGGTTTTAGCCTGCAATCAATCTTTTGATGATGATGTCTTTCGGTTTTCTTCATCAGATCGATTCATCGCAGGATAAATCTTTTGCTTCTATTATTAATTTTCTGGGGAATTGTTGAAAGAAACTTATGCGTGCCTTCTCCTCAAAAGTTTTAGGAGCTTCCAACGAAGACTTTTTCTTAATGCAGTTGACGCTAGTCATATTGGTGGGTTAACATGCTGCTGTTACAAATCTGCATAGGTCTACAATTCATGACTGCCAATTTAAGTAGGGTCCAAATTTCTGGATGTGGACTTTGTTAGTGCTTACTCGTCACATGTAAATTTAGTTGTTGGTTCTTTGTAGTTTACTAGCTTTATGACAGTTTCCTTGGCGACTTTTGGGATCATATAAGTTTAATCAGGAGCAGTCCAACGGCTTGTTGATCTTCCTGTCATATATAGTTTTCTTTCCTCTTATTTTTGCTTCTCTGGATGACAATCTCATGACAAAAAGTGCAATGGGAGCTAACTCTATGTAATGCATTGAGTTTTAGCCAATTTAAGGTGTTCAAGTCTAAAGGAATTTGAGCTGGGATTATGGAAGATTTCCTTCCTCAATTCTCTGATCGGGTTCCATTTTTTAACCATTGCAAACCTTTGATTTCTTTGGGTTATCAGTTTAAGACAAATACCATAGCCCTACCCATTTCCTATACTCTCTTGGCATTTAATTGATTGGTCACTTTCTCTGAAAATTTTGTGACTCATAACCTTTAGACCAAGCGAATCACAAGTCTTTTCCCTTTTAGAAGTCCCAGAATCAATTGTTTCTATAATTCTGGTTGGCCATGGCACCGTTTACAATTTGATGATGAGATGTCTGAGACTTCGGCATGGCAAATCTCTCGGGTCCATGTAGTCCTCTTTTTGATCGGTACTAGGTAATTACTGGGCCTGCCTTGAGGTCCTCAAGCAGGAGTGAGGAATGTGATTTCCACCATTGGTTCATTGCTCAGGATTCTTACATTAGTCCTCTCATATGGGAATTCTAGGCTCTGGCTAACTGGCACAACCCAGTTCTCATGGGATTGACTTTGCCTCGTTAAGTAAAATACCTGCAGATATTGGCACTTGAGAGAGAGTTAGGGTAGATTAAGTTAGGGTGGGTTACTTGTGGATTTTTTACGGGTTTGGGAAAGGGAATTAACGTGAATAGTGTTAAAACTAGCCCTATATGGTGTGGTGTTGTTGGGTTGTTCAATGTTTTATATTTGTTTGACGTGGAAGATAATGTGTATTCATTAACTTCTATTGTGAGGAAATCTAAACAATAGAGAAGAAATGTTAGAATTATAAGAGGAAAAAAAACAACAAAAGGAGAAAGCGGAAGTGATCATGTTCTCTCAATTATAGTACACCATTGCAGTTATTTGGATATTCACCGAGTCATTGTCCACAAGCCCTTCTGTGGACGTCGAAAGGTTGAACCCTACAGAAAACAAATCTTAACCTTCAAAACAAAACAATCTGAATCTAGTAAATGCTGCAATATAACTAGCCTAAATAAGAATAACCAAAATTGTGAACGCAATAAGTACCAAGTGCTCACATAAGGGACTTGCTATCTTACCGTGGGTAGCTCCCCTCGCTTTGAATGTGAAAACAATCTACTCTTAGCTACAAGTTTTTATATGTACTTACCATCTTTGCTAGAAAAGTATCCTCCCACTTTGTAGAGACACACACATACCTATATTACAAAATATACTTATTTGTGTGCTTTTTAATTGAAAGGACCACCTTATATACCTACTCAATTAATGGTGCCTTACTTTACCAAATTAGGGTACCGTCACAAGTTATAACTGTCATTATTGATTGATATCTCATTTGATAACTATCTGAGTAGATATGGTTATATTACCCTTTGATGGTGCAAGGTTATGCCTTTGGGGAATTATGATGATCATCCTATCGTACCTCATGATCTGGAGAGATGACAAGTTGTAGTCCCTCCAATTGTAGGGTTGACTCACATCAATTTGGGTCTCCACCAAAATGTGGTATAAGGTGGCCTATCTGTTTTCTCTCAGATCTTGCTTATGTGTGAGCCTTATGCCTTGTTCCATTGTTTGGTTCCCTTTTGAGAAATTTTTGGGTTTGGTTTTTGGTGTAATGAGTGGTGAGAGAAATTAGGGTAATAATTGGAGATAGGAGTAATGAGTGGATAGAGATAGAGAGAAAAATGAGAGTAATGATTGGAGATAGGGGTAATGAGTGGAGAGAGAAATGAGAGTAATGATTGAAAGTAGGGGTAATGAGTGTTTTTGGAGTTGGAATTTTTTTTCCAAGTTTGAAACAGAACAAGGCATTAGTTTCTTGAGAAGATACTCTACCTTTTTTTCTCCTGCTTTCGGATTCAATGTTGGACCAAGGACAGTGGGTTTAGGGGGTTATCAAATGATATGTAATGCATTACAGTCAAAGCCCCAACTGCAGAAAATTCGAAATGTATGTGGGATTGTATGCGTACGTGCAACTTTTTTTCATTATGATAAAAAAGAAGGGTTTTAGTTTTGTAAAGTGAACACTTGCAGACTTAATTCTACTACCACATTTTCCATCAATCAGCTGGATGTTGTAATTTTGTGATGGATTTTGGAAAATTAAAATCTTCAGGGGTCTTTCCATTGATCACAATCTTACAAGAGGCTAAACGGACAAAGTAACATCTGTGACACCTTCATTTTAAGTCCACTCAATTCCAATGATAGTTTACCAAAAAAAGACAACGAGTAAAAACCAGTGACTGGAAAAAGAATCCGTGATATTTAATGCGCCTATCAAAGTGTTGTACTTATAAAAAGCAAGTGACTGGGAAAAGATTGATGATGTGCTTATAATCTTCCTCGTTAACAATTGTTTTATGTAAGGGAAATTGAAAAGAGTGTTTTGCCCTTGGAAGGAAATCTTTGGTATTCCTTTTTTGCTTCTCTTTTTATTTGAGCATCGTTTATTTTCATTATGTCGATGACAAAGATTTGCAGATGATTAGATTCTTGATTTGAACATGTTTTGCAGATGATTAGATTCTTGATTTGAACATGTTGCTCCTTGTTATCATTACCTGAAATCAGATAAGGTCCTTGCTTATATACACCTACTGCATTGCGACTCTTATTGAACCCTGTTAGGAACAACAATAAGATTACCGTGACCTGAATTATCACAGAAGATAAGGTCCTTGTTTTATATACACCCTAACTTCTCTACAAATAACAATCAGACTTATATTTTTCTGGAACAGGAAAACTATGAAAAAATTTGCAAGTCTAGTTATGAGCTGTTATGGAAGATCTATGATGATGGTTGTTGCTTGTATACACGTCCTTAATGTTCTAAAAGTCGGTAGGCGCTATTCAGGCGGTCGGCCACCTTCGAGCGATTAATCGGATTAATTAGTAATTGGCAATTAATCGTTAGTCGGACCTAATCGGATAGGCCCCACCAACGATTAATCGGCGATTAATTCCTTGTTTTAGAACACTGTTACTATTATCTTTTGTGTTTACAAATCAATATTTGAGAACTCTACGAGAGTTGTCATCCCAAGGATCAGGTTGCCTTGGGAAACGGATTGCCTTTACTCAAGGGTTCTTACGTATATAGTTATATGGAATCGTGGATGTTCTTAATAGGAAGTCATTGTCAGAGAAGTTTGAAGACTGGTTGATGCTAGCTTGTAGTTCTCCTGGAACTTGTGAAGTGTAACTTAAAAGTTAAAACTCAAATCTTTACCAATTCATTGCCTCATTAGTGTATAGATGAGGCACGTGTGAGCCTAACAATTGGTGAATAGTTAAGGCTGAAAAGATACAACACAATTGCGAAAGATGTATATCAGTTAATTTAACACAACAAAAATTCAGCGTCATAAGCTTTTTCGATGGATAGCAGTGGGTGTCCTTAGTTTCATAATTGGAATAACGGAATTTGACAGGTCTTTTCTGACCGAGCAATAGCTAATTTACTCCCTCCGTCCCAAAATGCTTGTCTGGTCCGCAAAACGGAGTGTTAAAAATAATACAATTTTTGCAAGAAAAAATCAAAAGTTTTTTAACAACTTACTAGATATCAATGAGTATTTTAAATTTGTGAAAAAAGTTTGAATTTTATCTTGAAAAAATTGCATTATTTTTAACACTCCGTTTTGCGGACCGGACAAGCATTTTGGGACGGAGGGAGTATCACATATGGTATCTGAATGTGGCACGTGTCCGCCCCAGTAATTGTAACTGTTGCCTTCTAGAACTGCCCAAATGTTCTGCGAATGCTTCATGATAATCTTCATCATACTTAACAGTTCCTGTTGACAGAGGGGATGGTTGTGTTGTGGATTAGGAGTTATGCACCATCATAATTGTTGTAACTAGGTAGTATCGAGTCTATCGACTATCCACAACAATGAACTTTTAGGGTGGTTGTTGACTGGTTGAGGGAAAAGGGGCTTGGACTGTAACCGAAATTCTTCAACATGTACTCATCAGAAGTTGCAGTTCCCTTAATACTATATAAGTTTATGAGAAAGAAGATCAAGATAGCTGAAGAGCAAATGCGAGACAAGTTATTGCGAACATTTATTTTGTGAAATTTGACGCAGGTGCATAAACCAGATGGTGTGTTTTACTGTTTGTTTTGCCATTATATTTTATGTGCTTATATTTTATATGGTGTTTGGAAGGGGCTTAGCCAGTAATGGGAGTCGTTCCCCATATTTCATAGCAAGTTACAGTTCCTTGAGAATGATGTAAATTATTGAGCAAGAAATCAAGATAGATGAAGGCAAATCGAGACCAGTCAATGGTTGTATATAATTTTCTTAAAATTTGACATAGTTGCATAATCCAGGTCCGGTTATGATATGTTACTTGCAAAATGCCCTGGCGCATACATAATTTTCTACATGAATGCTGATTGCTGAATCACAAATATCCATTACAGTCTTCGTTTTTTATAGTGTTTCAAATTTCAATATGATTTCAAGAAAAATGTTAAGGCGTTACTCTCATGGGTTCAGATGCATTGTGCATGTCTTCATTATGATTCTGTTGCATTGTATCTTTTGGATCTGCTTACTATGGTTCCAGATATATTATAGAAATAAGGAATGCGCAGTTTGAGGCCGATCTGAGCTGTATATTATTCTTTGAGCTTTACATTGATGATTGCCTCTCTGTGGTTTGGTTGTCACTGAAGTCAGTGATTTTCTTGAATATTAGGTATAACTTAAAAGCATTGTGTGCTTTCCAGGGAGGTTATGTCACCTTGTATGGTTCTCCTATAATTTTGTTACTTCATTACCTTGCATTTCTGCTGTAAAATACATACTGGTTCGTCAAAAATTGGGGTAGAAATAAGAGTTACAAAGTAAATGGTATGGATTTGCATGTAACCTAATATCGCACATTTGGCAAACCGTGAAAAGGCAGATACAGATTTAATATCAAAATTTTGGAGAAAACATTCATGTCCTCAGCTACTACTTGATACTGCTGGGATATACATTTCAAGGACTCTTAATATTTCCCAAGATGAGTAGGATAGTCCTTAGTGTCATATTTTCTTTTGTTAAGCCTTTGTTTACTCGACCAATGTTACAGCCTTGTTTTAATATTTAGCTATGGTGCATTTTTGTGTGCTTAAAAATGACAGGAAAACAAAATTGGCATATCTTAATATCTTCCTGCTTTATTCTACTCATCAGCTACACTATTCAGAAACTAAAGAAAATGTGTGCGTCTTTTATGTGGACAATCACAAGACGTTAGCGTATCTAGCCATGTAAACAGCATTTATATCTCGGGTAGGTGATTTGTTATGATTCTTGCATACTTGTTGGAATGCTAGTATGTTTGTTTGATTAGTGGAGTTGGTTTCCTTTGACAAATTTTGCTTACTTCATGGTTTCTACTTGTTTTTGTTATCTCTGCTGTTGCAATCAAGCGTACCTTTTCTCTATGTTACTTGTTTTTGTGTCAATAAGCATACTACTTGCTTAGGGTGTTCAAAATTGTTCATATTATGCCATAAATATCTAGTGTCAATTTCAGTCAATAATATTTTTGTACAAGCTTCTACACCTTTATGCATTTTTTGGCTCTTGCAGTCAACATTCCACTACGCCATTGGCCTGAAGATTTTGAACCAACTCATTAGTGAAATGAATCAGGTTTGTCTTGTCGAAGTTATTAGGTTATGGAGCTTATGGAGCTTGTTTGTGTTTTTGTAACAATATGCTTTATTTGAATTTGGAGCCTATTGTTAGTTTCCTTTGTTTAAAGTCCCTTCTGTGTTTTTTCTTCATATTTTTATCATCTAAACTCTTTATATTTGCTTGCAGCACTAGACTTCTCTTTTCATATGTTTTTTGACGCTTCTTATTGTCTTGTTCATGTGCTTCCTGGTTTGATATTTTGCAGCTTTAATGGTTAGTTGCATTTTTAAAGTGCTTTTCGGCCGTTTAATTCTCCCCACCATTTGGACCCAGACATTAGTAGTTACCAAAAAAATGTTTGCTTCTTTCCTAGATTTTGGACTTTGCTCCATTAGAGGGGTACAATTTGAAAAACAATTGGTTTTGATCTCACCCTGCCATGGGTGGGAATTTACAAGCTTTTTACATTTGTTGCTGCTCCACAGGTTGTGAGATGTCTACCAAGTTGCATTAAAAAATCGAATATTTGTTGCTGTCTTGACAATTGAGATAACTTCCTTGCGCTTTCTTGCTTGTCCAGTTTTATAGATGTAATTTTCTCTTGAACCAGCTATGCAATCGGTTTGACGTAGTTCAATATTGCATCTACATGTTTGTTTGACGTATTGAAATGGTACTGATTTCATATTTATTTTGGTTGCAATATATAGTGAACAACTTATTCCTATTAATACTTGTTCTTTTATATTATGACCATTCAGCCAAATCCAGGATTGTCTTCGACCCAACATCGCAAGGTAGCTTGCTCCTTCCGGGATCAATCACTTCTCCAGATTTTCCGAATATCTCTGACTTCACTATGTCAACTTAAAAATGATGGTAGCTTCATTACTCTCTCTCTCTCTCTCTCTCTCTCTCTCTGTGTGTGTGTGTGTGACAAGCTTTTAGAGGACTCTAAGTTGTGGCCTTTTCCCTGTAAATTGCTTTTGTGATTAGAATGATATTGGTTTGATTTAATTGCAGTTGGAAGCAAGTTACAAGAATTGGCTCTTTCATTGTCTCTCAAATGTCTATCATTTGATTTTGTGGGAACGTCATTTGATGAAAGTTCAGATGATTTTGGGTCTATTCAGGTGCAATTAACTTTTTCTGTGGCAAAGGTTGTGCTGATACATGCCAGTTTTTGAAATTCACGTTTGAAGTTATGCTAGTTTCTTTTTAAATTCGTAGATTCCGGCTTCCTGGAAGCCAGTCATTGAAGATCCCTCGACACTGCAAATCTTTTTTGATTACTATGCAATCACTAAACCCCCTCTATCAAAGGAGGTTAGTTTTCATTCATCTGTTGTGTGACAATTGGTTTCTAATTTCATATGCTCTAGCAGATTGAGTGATTGGTTAATTGGTCCAAAGATCGGGGGAAAAGTCTTGTTTTCTGAATGGACATTATGTTCTTTCTATATTGACCAACTATTGCTTGATTTTTGGGTACTGGTGAATGGATCTTTTGAGTTGCATCCCATGCATTATTGCAGAAATTATGTAAACATTATTTCAGCTGCTGGGACTAAATTATCTGGCAATATGATTAATCTTATGCACCGTAAATAAAGTTTGCTGGTCATGCGAGAAGCAACTTAATTCCAAGCTTTTGACATTGATTCAACCCGACTACTTGCACAGAAAATGTGCACAGTGATCGTGCACAGATCGCGTGTGGGGCCCACTCCAGTTCCCACACAAGCAATCCAAGCCGTTCATTAGATGTAAAACATTTGTTCGAAGGCTCCCGTAAAAAATCAGCTCAATCCGATACATATACGTGCTTGATCTAATCATATAACTTTTCATTTAGTTTTCAGGATCTTGAAATGATTGGATCGAGTACCAATAGGTATAGGATTGAGCTGATTTAATGGAAGGGCCTTCGGAAAAATGTTTTACATGAACGGCTCAGATTGTTTGTGTGGGACCCAGAGTGGGCTCCACACCGCGATCTGTGCACGATCGCTGTGCACATATGCTGTGCAAGCAGACTTTCTGACATTAAATAGTTCATGTATGATACTTTTTGTTAACCATTGCAACAACAATTATGACATATGGATAGCTGCGCTTCCAACAAGTCAGAGGGAGTGTCGGCCAAAATCCCATTACCAATATTTATGTCACAGTACAGAAAACATTGTATCATTACATCTCAAGATATGGAAGAGAGACTTCTATAGTTTTTTGAACATGTTTAGTCCAGGTTCAATCATGTCTGCTTTCTAGCATATCAGACACAGAGATTAACATGCAAGGACACTAAATATAGTCTCTGGGTTCCTCCACTTGTAATTATCCTTGGGTTGCTTTCTTTTGTCGCCATTCCTTGACTTGTGGCTATTGTATGTACTTTGTCTGGTATGTTTCTCCCATCAATAGTTTTCAGTTGTCTATTCCGTTCAGTTTATTCTTCTTGACTTGTGCCCATTGAGTTACTGGTTTTGCATTGGTGTCACGTTTTTTGAAATGATTTTCACCAATTTTGTCTTGGTGCTATTACAAATCATGTAGTTTGCAATATATCGTCATTGTTGGTATAATTTTTAAGTGTCATTGCCATGATTCAACTTGGTTCATTTATTGCATGGTTTGAAATTAAATGATTTCTTTTAGGTGAGTTGTTGAACCTTCCACGTCCTACCTACTAAAAAAGTAACTCCACTTTTTCTTTTTCTGGCATGGCAGTTTAGTTGGTGCTTTTATATACGTACGTAACGTACATATGTATGCATGCACGCGTACTGTTATTTTTCACTTTCCCATTTGATGTCTTTTTCTCCCATGCACCGTTACTTCCAGGCTTTGGAGTGCTTGGTACGTCTGGTTTCCGTAAGAAGATCTCTGTTCACAAATGATACGATGCGCCTTAAATATTTAGCTCACCTAATGACGGGAACAAAAGAAGTTATGGAAACGGGGAAAGGTAAGTAGGAGTTTTGTAGCTTTTATGTCTTTGCCTTGTCTAATTTGTATATTATGTTAGCAGCATATTTGGCCAAAGTAATATTGACATCTTTCTAGAGTATTTTTTAATGTCGCAGCATGAGGAAAGTTATCTTAAAGTGGACTAACTGTTCACGCTAATTATATGATTGGAAGCGAAAGAAAATATTCAATTTAGCAATGAGCACGAGCATCATTTGTGTTTTCCCTCTAATTGTTTAGGGTCTTACTAATATTCAACATGTTGTCCCAGTTTCTCTTGCTTTATAGTAGGTGTGTTGATATGATTTGTTGGTGCACATTAGCCTAATTTTCATTTCTTTGAATCTTCACTGTATATATAGATATATATACCTTTACATGGAGATGCTAATGCTTTCCTCAAGAACATCTCCTAACCATTTGTGTCTTGCGGATTTATATCAAAATCGGAAGTCTACTCTTGTGTATGTAAACCCTAAATAAAGTTTGGAAATCACCTGGCACCTTGTTTCATTGAGTTTTCATGAACTTCTCTTCATTTTCTGTCGAAATCCATTAGCCAAGGTTGCTGTTTATTGCTCCTGAGCCTCTAGCAGGAAAAATTATATAAAGATGTAAAACTTGTTTTGACAAGGAACCTGCATTTTAATACCCAGCCCCGTTGGATGAATCGATAAAAATGCTGGTTCCGTCGGAGGGATCGCCTATGGACGGGGCTGGGCATAGGGGAGGGAGGAGAATTGTAAATCTTGTTTTGTAAATTGAAAGCCACTTCATTTTTTATCCCTGAATTTAAGAAGTTTGAAACTAATACCATTATTTTGGAATGGAGGAAAATTATGATGTGTATTATTTCCAGTTTCCAGATTTTTTGAAACAAAAATCTTACTGAACAGGTGTTGAAATTTCGTTCGGTAGTACATTTTTCTAAAGCCATTGCATATGTAAAGTTCATCTTTTGAAAAGGACCTTTGGGGGAATCATAGAGGATTCCTGTAAGTGAAGTTGCAGAATGGAAGTTAAAGGAGAAAAGAAAAACAGTACAAAGTGCCAGAAAGTTGCAGAATGGAATTTAAAGGTGAAAAGAAAAACTGTACACAGCAACGGAAAGTTGTAGAGTGAAAGTTAAAGGAGAAAAGAAAAACAGTACACAGCAACGGATTGGATTATTTGAGATATATGAAATATTGCACTTATCTCATCCTGTTTCAGTGCTGGATAATCACTGGTTTTCTGTTTCCATTTTGTTTGTGACTACGTTTTTCCTGGGGATGGGGCAGGTCTTGCTGATCATGATAATTACCATGAGTTTTGTCGTCTTCTCGGCCGCTTTAAAGTGAATTACCAGGTTTCTCTCTTTCTCTCTGTGTGTGTGCGCGCATATCTTTATGGGGTGTGTATGTATGCATGACATATTGGTAGGGGAGTGTGTGTGCAAAGAAGCGAAAAATCTTGAAACACAGGGAGCACATTTAGGGCACCATTGAGTTGCATTTTGCTAGAATTTGAGGTGGCATTTTTTTTTTTTCATGAGTATAAATTATAATGTTATGTAAGGTTTTTAGTGGTATCGTAATTTCAACATTTGCTGGATATGACTGGTGGCCGTAGACTATGGGTCATAAATTGAGTCAAACGCTGTTATTTGATTAATTCGGGGTCGGACTAGGTCTAGAATATTTGTAGTTGCTAAGTAAATATTCTTAGTTCTAAGTTTCAGTCCTAGTCCAATACGTAGGAAGTCTTTATCCTGTATCTGCACATGGTATTTTGAATTTGATGCTGAGTTATGGGAATTTCCCATTGTGTTTGTGTGAATATGCTTACCCCAGTGTTTTCAAAAAGAAAACACCGAAGCACGCGCCGAGGTGCAAGGCAAATGTACAATATTGTCCGCCCAAGCTCTATGGACTTCCCAGTAGGTCACCCATCCCAGCATTGCTGCAGGGTGGGTACGCTTTACTGTGAAGTTCCAATGAGTTTTGGTGCCCTCGCGGCTTTAAAATGTCTTGTACAAGATAGGGGCATGATATATTTATATATAGCACTATACTTTGCATTCACCAAGCCCTGTGGGACCCGTGACCACCCATCCAAACGTCTTCCGAGACTCTCCTCCGGAGCCCGGCCCCAACCTGGCTATGGGGCGTCACAGCGAGGCTGCGTGAGGCGCAACCTGGGCACCAAACATTTTGAGGCAAGGTGACTTTTGTGATGCGAGGCCCATGGGCACGAGGTGAGCGCCTCATCATGAGGCGAGAAGCGTTCGAGGTGTCTGGCTTGTTTTGCTTTGTAGATCTCCTAAAAGATTCCTCATATTTGTTGATTCTAAGTCAAGCAACAATTCACATTGCATTCAATCCAGTATTTCATTAGAGGACTAAGCATATTGAAGTCGATTGTCATCTTGTGTGTGAGAAGGTAGCTGGTGGTATGATAGCTACTCCCTTTGTGTCTACAAGCACCTAATGGGCTTACGTGTTTACTTAATCGTTGTTCAAGCAACGGTTAGAATTGTTGCGTAACAAGCTGGGGCTCTGTGATATTTATTCTCCAGTTTGAGGGGGAGTGTTAGGAGATATATGGTTGAGAGTTTTAGTGAGTGAGGGTATATTTGTGTTTGTATCTTGTACTCGCACACTATAAATATCAATAATATTTGTGTTAGGGTTAATTAACACCGATAGCTGTTTCCAAACCCTTCAGCCAACCAGATCATGATCTAACCTTCGCAGCGAAAACCTAGGCGAAGGTACAATTCTTGGGTACTGCTTACGCTGCCCATGCAACCCCCTAATGGCCCCTAAGCCCTCGCGTTTCAATTGGGAAAAGTCAATTGTTTTATTGTGTCTCCGGAAACCCTGAGATCTACATACTTTTACCACCGATTTAATATTGGAAAACCATTTCAAACCAGACTTCAAATCCAACTTTTTTGCTCATATATGTTGATTTTGGCTCAATTTTTAGTAAGTAGTAAAACCCTGAGATGTCCTTTATCACAGAAGTGAGTTTAGGTTCATATTAAAAAAGGACTGCATTTTACGCTTGTTGGAGTTTGTCCCACATTGGTTAATTATCTAGTATATGAGCCTGGACGGCCTCTCCACTCCTTGCCAATTGGTTTGGAGTTGGATGTTTTAACGTGGTATCAGAGCTATGGTTTCGGAGAATTTGTTCCCCTTTATTTGTGCCACAAGTGCACCGTTGTTTGTTGTGATCCAAGTGTTATGGATTGTTTGTTTACCTCTCAATGTACGAGTCAGGGGTCGCACGTGCGGGTGAGTGTTGGAGTTTGTTCCACATTGGTTAATTATCTCCTCTCAAACTAGTATATGAGCCTGGGCGGCCTCTCCACTCCTTGCCAATTGGTTTGGAGTTGGATGCTTTAACAATGCTTTTGGTTAACGCCTCTCTGTTTGTTCTCTTATTCTTCTCATTTTAACATTGTCACTGAGAAGTGACTTAGCTTCAAAGAAAGTTTCTTTAGATGTGTTAATCCCTTCTGAATTACAAATCAGATTGCTTGTTGTATATTGTTCTCCAGTTTACTTTGGCTGATGATTTGCTTGTTGCTGACCGTTCTTGTGATTATGGATTGCAGTTGTCAGAGCTTGTGAACATGGAGGGCTACAGTAGTTGGATAAGTTTAGTAACAGAGTTCACATTGAAGTCTCTACAGTCATGGCAGGTTATTTCGTGTTACAACTTTTTAGTCGAGAAGAAAGTCCGATGAGAACTGTAATCTATGCATTGCAAATTTCCTCTTTTGTGAGTCTTACTCAATTTTCGCCTTTCACCAGTGGGCAAGCAGCAGTGTATACTACCTTCTTGGGTTATGGTCTAGATTGGTGACATCTGTACCTTACTTGAAGGGCAACGCACCTGTCCTGCTAAATGAATTTGTGCCTAAGATCATAGAACATTTTATCTCATCAAAATTTGATTCTATTCAGGTTAGATTACTGAGCTCTCTTAGCTAATGATGAATTAAGTCCACTGTAGATTATGCCCTGCGTTATTCTTTATCTTTCGATATGTTGCAGGCTGGTTTATCTGATGATCTCTCAGAGGACCCACTTGACAATGTTGAACTCCTTCAGGATCAGCTTGAATCGATTCCTTACATTTGCAGATTCCAGGTTCATAATTATTTCTATTTTGAGCTAAATTAATGAGATTCCAAATCAGCAGTCCTCAGATCTGTTATGTTTGAAACTGAATCTTCTCGCCGATCCAAAAAAAAGAAACAACAAAACTGAATCTTTCATTTTGCACTTATTCTTCGTTAATGGTATTTTTCTGTTTCTCATTGTTGACTTAAAATGCTGTCATTTGGTTGCAGTATGAGAGTTGTAGCACATTTATAATGCAGATTATGGATCCGATCTTGCAGTTGTATATGGTATGGTTTATTGGCATTTTTTTGGAAAAGTCCACTCATTTCTTTGTGTTCCATCATAAATTGTCCCAGAGCTTAAGCTTTTAGCCAATGGGATGAACAACTTATATCAAACTGTTCAACACTGCACCTGATGCATGACACAGTATTGAATACACATAAACAAACTAACTGAACTAGGCGCACGACTCACAGAACAAACTATGTACAGATTTAGGTAACGAGACTTGAACCTAGGGCTTCCTGGAACCAGAGGCTTGATACCATGCTAGTCACCTATGGTCCCAAAAGCTCAAGAGCTATTAGGAAAGGGGTCCAATATATTTTGCCAATGTATTTATATCGCAGATATTTGCAAACTTCATTATTTGATGATTATGGATTTTCTGATATTCCATATTACTAATTTGTGTAGGAAGCGGTAAACCTCCCTGCCCTTGCAGATAATAGCGAACTTGTTATCATTGAAGCCAAACTTGCTTGGATAGTGCATATAATTGCAGCCATTCTTAAGACAAGGCAGCTTAGTGGATTGAGGTTAATTATACTCTTGTCAATTTTTGGTGAGACATTTCAATAGCAAATTGTGTTTCTCATCCCCTTTTACTGTGTTTTTTTCAGTGCGGAATCACATGAGTTACATGATGCAGAACTTTCAGCTCGTGTATTGCGCTTGATAAATGTCATTGATAGTGGATTGCACAGTCAGGTAATCAAGAAAAAAGATGGTTTTTTGGGGCAGAATTTTGGCTTAACAACAAAACATAGTATTTTCCTGTGTTCAAGGTTCTTCCTCATGCAAATAATCTTACATGTGCTTGTTTTTCCATCGAAATAAACTTTTCAGTGGATTTTTTTTTGATAATCAATAAGTATTATAGAAAAGGAATCAAGGGGATGCCATTCATGTCACAAAAGTAGGTTAAGGACAAAAAGACTGTATACTTAAGAAGCTTAATACCAATCTGAGGAAGAACCTTTATACCCCACTATACTTCATTGTATACTCCAAAAATATCTATCATATCAAGAAATTGGTCAAGGGTAGGATTGTGCTCCCTCGAGTCCCAACTATGCAAACTAGAAAGAAATAGATTCTTTTGTGTAAACATATGGCTCTCCACCCATCAAAACATTTACTATTCCGCTCTCTCCAAATAAGCCACATCAAGCAAATTCCACTACCCACTCTAGCCCCGAACCATTCTTGAATCAGCTTTAACTATGATCATGGGAGAACCCACGAGTCCCACCAAACAAAAACCTTCGCTCAAAGTTCCATCGTTTGGGATCAGTTCTTGTTTTATTTTTTTGATTGCAAGTGTTAAAAGCTTAAGTATTTGGGGTTGTTGGTTTATTTGCTGAATATCTGCCTTTTAGCTGTATTTGTTTACATCATTTAACTGGTTGTTTTATGCTCATTTTGGCAACGTGCCTAGAGGTCTAATATACACCATTGAAGTGTAACCCTTCTGATTTGCTCCTCTCATTAGTGTAAGTTGACTCTGAGAAACCATCTTAGTTGCTGCTCACATGTCATCTCTAAATAATGCTATTCTCATCTTTTCACGATTCTAGTCTCTAGCAATTTCATGATTCTAGTCTTTAGCAATTTCATCCTTCCCTCTATAATAGAAATTGTTCTCTGCTACTGATCGGGTACACATCAAGTGTGTTCACTACTTCACGCCCTGTTTTTCTCCTTTCCTTATTGGTCCTGTATTAATCGTTCCCTGTTTGTTTAGTTCATTGGGTCAAGTCACTTGAGCTACCAAAGTTGTGCTCATCAGCATAGCTGATTAACTTGGCAAGCCGTGACTGACCAATTTAGTCATCTGCGTAATGGCGACGTGGAGACTAAGTTTTGTTTTTTGCCTTCGTCATTCATGGCATTGGCATCCGATATTAGTGTCTGTTGGTTCACTCATAAATATTGAAATGGAGCGTCTTTTGTAGAAAACTTTGGCTCACGTTGCAGTTTTTTTCTTCTTCTTTGTTTTGGTTTTTGTACGTGATTAGTTCCCTCTTTATTTGCAGATTGGGTAATTTTTAGGACTGACTTCCTTTCCACCAGCAGAGCTGGAAATCTGTATTTTTGCGATTTTTATATTTTGTTGTACCTTAACTTCAGAGTCCTGCTTATTTTTTCTTCTGATCAAAGTAGCCTCTTCCTTTTTCTTTTTCATCTAGTTTGGTTATTTTATTTATTATTATTATTATTATTTTTTATCCTTGTGCTATTTTGTCATCCTGTGAATCCTCTAATGTGTTTCAGAGATATGGCGAAGTAAGCAAGCAAAGACTTGATCGTGCTGTTCTAATCTTTTTTCAGCATTTTAGAAAGTCCTATGTAGGAGATCAGGCAATGCATTCTTCTAAGGTAAAAGAAATTTACAGTTTGAAATTTTTCATTTGAAAAGTATGGAGTAGAAACAAGGATCTCTGTGTTCCATTGTTTGAACTCTTTTCATTTTTGCTTTGTGCTTTTCTTGCAGCAGTTATATGCCCGGTTATCTGAGCTTCTTGGACTTCATGATCATCTGCTCATATTAAACATTATTGTTGGGAAGATTGCTACAAATCTGAAGTGTTATGCTGAGGTGAGTTTTCCAAGCCCACCCAGTCTTCCTCCCACCACACACACATGTGCACCCCAGTTAAATGATTCTTTGCTTACGGTTAATGCATATTTTTCTTTACTTGCAGAGTGAAGAAGTTATCAATCATACTTTAAGTCTCTTTTCCGAAATGGCCTCTGGGTTAGTTTTATATGTACAGAGTTTCTATTAGTATAATTGAAGTTGTTCAATGTCTAATATTTCTAACTTCCAAAATATGCTTAGGTTTATGACTGGGAAGCTGCTTTTGAAGTTGGATACTGTTCAGTACATAATTTCACATCACAATGTAATTGAAACTTCTGTTTTCCTACGTGTTCATATATTTGGGAGGCTTACTTTAGGTACTAATTAAAATAAATTTGCATTCACAGAGGGAGCAGTTCAATTTCTTAGAGAATTACAGGTGTTCTCGTTGCAGAACAACATTCTATTACACTATTGGCTTATTGGTCTTCATGGAAGATAACCTTTCAAAATTTAAATCTTCCATGGGTCCGCTGTTGCAGGTATATAGTTGATTGGGTCCGCTGTTCATTTTGATTTTATAATTGATTTTGTTGAATGAGCCAGATTCATTCTTGTATGTTTGGTTCTGGAAATCATCTTATGCTATGAACTACAAATATTGAGGTCTAGGCTCTGAAAATCATATTCATGCATATCCTTTAGATTGTCATTTGTTTTTTTGTTCTTTGTTCGCGTTTTAAACCTCAGAATGATTTTCCCACCTAAGGTTTTTGTGAGTTTGGAGTCAACGCCTGATGCAGTATTTCGTGCGGACACTGTTAAATATGCCCTAATAGGATTAATGAGGGATCTCAGAGGCATCGCGATGGCCACAAATAGGTTGTTCTCGTTTGCAGTTTTTGAAATTGCATTTTATCGGCAGATTCTCTTCTAAGTTCTAACTTTTACATGATCCCTCTTTTTTCTATTTTTTGCTCGCCGTTTGTCTTTTGTAGTCGCCGAACATATGGGTTCCTTTTTGATTGGTTGTATCCGGCACACATGCCACTTCTTCTGAAAGCAATCACGCATTGGACTGATACACCGGAGGTAAGTTGCAGTCTATGATTCTGCAATACATGTCTTAGGGACTTTCTAAGCATTTCTTGGAAAAAAAATTACCATTAATGGCTTTGATTTTTGGTTTAAGATTAACTGAAGTTTAGTGTAGCTGCTCCTTCCTTCTAAGGAAAATCCTGTTTTCTTGTTTTAAACATTATTGAGTGGAAAATCTTGTGTTGTATTTGATAGAAATAAAGTAGGAAAGTGTGTCCGTCATAAAGATATAAATAATCGTGTATAATGTACCAAGGCATGTCAAAATTAAAAGAAAATAAAGTATGCGACACATTGCTTGCAGCTAGTGCTATCACAACCCGAACCCAAGCTAAAAGGAGTCAACCTCATGAGCGATTAGTAGCTATGCCCTACGAAAGGCCTACTTGCACTTTACCAAGAGTGCGTTTGGCAGGATAATAAATTGCTTTTTTTCCTTGTTAGCCTAACATGTCATTCCTATATATGTAGATGGAGTGAAATGAACTGTGATTTCATCCAAACTTTGACAGTAATTTTGCTTCAGGATTGAATAAGGCTATCTGGTAAGTACAATTGCAAATGGATGACTATGTTTTACAACATTTACGAGTTTGCCCTTGTTCAAACTTTTCTTGCTTTGGGCATGCCAGGTAATTACTCTATCCTCTTTGGATATTACGGAAAATCAAGAACTTGCACCATGTTTGCGGGTCCCCCTGAACAGTATCTGGCCGGTGTCTCCTTTTCCTCTTCCCTGAGAAAAATTGTTCAGTGCTCCTCCGGTCCTCACACCACACATCTGGTTAACAAAAAAACCGAAAGAAAAAAAAAGGAGAGGGATGCAAATAACATGTCCTCTGTTCAATAACCTTTACTTTTGAATTTTGCATAGAAGCTGATAAAAGAACAAAGAGATATGGATAGAAATTCGCATCTCTCCTAGACACCATCCAAGTTCTCAACCTCGTTGTCCTGTCCTGTGAGGTCTATATGTGCATAGAATTCAATGTCCAAGGCTCTAAAAAATGAAGATAATGTCATAGTTCTCACCCATTTTTTGAAAGGGATAGAGTATAAACCTCCCAACTGAAAATGATGGTCAAGGCACATACATGATTTTCAATCTTCTTGTCATTAAGTACTCTTTTAAGATCCCCTTTAGTTGTATTATTTCAGATTGGAGTTGACAAATTAGGTTAGGTATGTTGAATTTTATCTGAACTAAATTAGGGAACTAGCTCTTTTCCTCTTGTTTCCTTTTCGTTTTCCCTACGTGTTCTTTTAAGCCAAACAGAAATCTCTGCCCCTCCCTCTCTCTCTTGTCGTACCTCTCCTCCTTATGTTTCCTTGTATTTTTGTGTCTCTTGCTGACGTTTATTCATCCTTAACAAGGAGGATGTACCACCTCACTAGTTAAGTTGTGATTCATCTCCCGACTAATTAAGCAATAAGTTCTCACTTATCCTTAAGTATTCCTTGTTGATGAAATCAAAATTTAAGCCGGCTAATAATTTACCCTAATTAATCTTACCTAGTTATCACGCTTATCCTAGTTTCTCCCAATTGACTTTTTGACACGATCCATAAAATGTGTCTCACATCAGGTAAGGTCATTTAATTATTCCCAAGTTGGAGATTCCCATTCTAAATGTTAAGGGGTTTGAAACTCATTTTAAGCTCTGCCATAAGCTTGTGCGCAGTGTGTTTGTTGGAAGTAGTTGTTCTAAAGTATTTAGGTACACTTCCTGGAATTCTCCTACATTTACATGAAAAATGCATCCAAGCCAAATGACATCTTTTTTCGCAATGGTTTAGACCCTTTAGAGAAGGGGGATTTTGCATATTATATCTTAGAGGAAGGAAACATGCTAGTAACTTTCATCCTATTAATTTGCCTAATTGGTGTGTATATATATACATATACTAGTGGGTGTGCGTTTGTAAAGTAGGGTTATTTCCTAAATCTGTCTGTTCACCTGTTTTGTTAGAAATAAAATCAGTTGCAAGTGCGACTGTTGGAAATATTCTTGTTATTTTCTAATTCATTTATTCATCATTTTGTCTGATATCTTCCATAAGAGAAACTACTTTCATGCTTTCTGTGCTTAAGGTAGTAGGTGGTGCACTTATTATAGGGGGAAAATTGGTGCAGGTAACAATCCCATTATTGAAATTCGTGGCAGAGTTCGTGTTGAACAAGTCGCAAAGACTGACTTTTGATTCATCATCGCCTAATGGCATACTGCTTTTTCGAGAAGTCAGCAAATTAACAGTTGCATATGGATCACGAATCTTATCTCTTCCAAATCGTGCAGATATGTACACATTCAAGTACAAGGGAATAGGAATTTTGTTGTCTATCCTATCCAGAGGTACACATATAACTTGTCTTTTTGACTTTGCCTACAATTGCATCTTAAGGTCAAAACCCAATTCGAAGTGTATTATTTTCATGAAAAATAAGCGTATATAGAAAATATATATGAATTCAAACGTACAAATAATTTTGGAAAATAAGTTTCTAAGGAGAAGTGCATTGATTGTATGTCCCCTTAAAAACTTTAGTTTCCCTTATGCTACCTGCAATATGGGATGGAGGGAGTAAAACTTAAACTTTCAAGGTTTTGTTTTTAAGTTCTATAAGTTTCAAGTTTTACTCGTTAAATCAACAGCCTTTTTAGTGTGGTAGGACTTGTCATATTTCATTAGTCATTTGTTTCTTTCTCATCCAGAGAGTTGACAAATATCCCAATTAACACTCAAAACATGTACCAACCTTGTCTTCACGTGAGCATTCTTTCTCAGCTGTAGAGTTGTGATGCTTGCTTAGCTCTTCTTTTCAGCGGATGACTCCCGTTGTTGGACTTTTCTCAAGCAAGCTCAAGCGATCGACCTCCTTAGCCAATCGATTTGGTGCTTTCTGGGCTCATTCCTTTTTGGCTTTAAGTTTTTGTTGGCGCAAGCTATTGTAATGGCTGAAACCCATGGTCCTGCATAGCACTTGTTCAGTCGCTATTTAATAGCCTCGGGGCCTTTTTATGCTCATAAAACTTGGACCTTCTCTAGCCCACTTATATCCATTGAGTTTCTTCACCCGATCGTCCTCCATTACCACTCCATTAGCCCACTGAACTTGTGCTTTGGGTTCATTCCAACTTTGTAAGAAGTTGTGATTTGGTTGGCCCTAACCTGCTTTTGTAAAAGCTGAAACCGGTGGCCATAGATTGGACTGCTTACGTCACCATTCACGCGCCTTGGGCTCTTCTTTCCTTCATAAAACTTAGAGCATCTCCAACCTTTGGTTCAAACTTTGGAGATCTCAAAGTTTTTTTGAAGGCTGATTTGGCTGTATGACACATTCAAATTTGACACCCACAACATTCTTCCTCCGTTCATGGTGTCAAATTTGCTCTCAGGATCTAAGACATCCAAAACCACTATTTTTGGTAATCCAAAATGCTACTTTTGCATTTGACACCTGATGCCAATTTTGAAGCAAGTGGATTGTTGTCAAATCCTTGTAGGATTTGACTTTGCATTTGAAGGTAAGATAGGAGGGGCTTATGATGTCAATTTCGACAAGTGGAGCTCCACATAAGATTTGACTCCTCGGCCCAATTGCTCTTAGCCCTTAGGTCTTGTGAAGCCCAATTATCTACCATTGAGTTTCTTCATTCTTGGAGCCCAATATCCTCCTCCATGAGCCTTTTCTCTTGGAGCTACTTCTGATCTCCCTCTCCAACCTCTGCTTAAACTCACATATCAACCCCACCTTTCTCCCTAGCACCCCACCCCCTAGCTGTAACCCCTCCACTTTTGAAACAACCCCTTTCTCCTCAAAGTCCCACATAGTTCTAATGTCCCTTTATCAGATCCCCTGCCCCATGCGCATAACGACCAATTTTCTCGCCTGCCTCCCTCTTCTCCCTCTCCAACACACCCTTCTCCTCACCAGAAGCAATGGATGTCAATCAGAAGCCTAACCGAGGTGCCGACTCTACCTAGTCTTGACCTGAATTGAATGAAGCCCTCCAACTTCCATTGACACAAGAATAGCACTCCAACCAATTCAAGTTCCAGCTTCAGACGTGTCGTCTCTGGATCCATCTGCACAAACCTTCCATGGAGATGCCTGGACTTTAAAGCTTCCTAATCCCGCATATAAATTTGGAACCCACCAAGCAATTTGATGCCAGGCTGACTTTCCTATATGGTATGTGGCAGACTTAGAGGGACCCGGAAGACTGGATTTCATCACATCTGCATTTCGGTGCTGCAAGAACCTTGGTTGCATCCTCTTGTAACGGCAAGAAGATATGTAGAAAGCCCACTCATCTCCA
>JAOTQK010000018.1:3781066-3791139 GCA_025642025.1 Rhododendron ferrugineum | reverse complement strand
CCCCCCCCCCCCCCCCCCCCCCCCCCCACACACACACACACACACACAAATTCATAGATAGATAGTGATGTAAATGAACAAAGATGCTCTAAAATTATTATTTTTTACCTTGTTTTTGTGAATATCAGTTAATATCCCTTCTGTGTTAAGTAGATTTGAGCTAATATGCCCAGTATCTAACCACTCCTACATATTCTCCCTTGATTGGCATCTTTTCTTTTGTTTCTTTTCAAAGTTATATGCTTGAGGAGTTCTATCCAAGTTGGAAGCGGGCTCCTTTCTCGATGAGACCGAGGTACATACGAGATTCTATTTGGGAGCGCAAAAGCAAGGTTCTAAGAGAAACAAAAAAAGCACAACAGGAAGACAACACAACAAGAACACGGCAACGAATAAAGTAATGCACATGTCTAAATAATTTTTTGCATTTTTCCGCCAATATTTGGTGATGTCAAACAAGATTTTTTTTTTTTTTGCACATTTAATAGTATTGTGTAAAATAGAAGTGTGAACAAAACCCCCTAAAAGCTTCTCTAAACACTTATTAGCAAAAAGTTTAAAATTTAGGCTTTATGGTTCAAAAACTAAGAGACTTGAGGAGGGTTATGTAGGTACAACTCCATATTGTTCAAGTTAATTTGGCTCAAATTATTTTCTTCAAAATTTGTAATGTGATTTATGTGTGTCTAACTGTTGAGGCCGTGTGTTCCCTACGGTCCAACCATGTACAGTTCTAAAAACCATGATACAAATTCATAATACATGTTGGGAGGCATGACTAAACTTCTTCTCTTCAGCATTTCAAGCATATCCAACTGAACTGATAGGACAATATACGGTTGGGATACTAGCAAAATTTCAAACATTGAGTTTTGGTCGTTCCATTCGTTTCAACTCTGGCGCGCGCGCGACAGGCTCAATAATACAAAGGGCGGGCTTTAGATTGCTAGTCAGTAACCCATAGCATTCCCTGCCTAAGTCGTGCACATCATCTGTCCCACCGACTCCCACCAACATAACATATTCCAGATTACACACACATGATGCATAGCAAAAAGTGCTTAAAACCTTGATTTTATTATGCATAGATCTGAAACTTAACAATAATAATACACGTGAATTTGATTTGAACCATATAGTTCTCCATTTTTTGCCACATGCACAAAACTTTGCTTTTCTTATTCCTCTCAGTTTAGAGACTTTATATGCAAACCCAACCCCAAAACAAATTCACACAACGATAGTGTGCATAGAGAAAGGGGTGATTATTCAGTGCTCCTCTAGGGCCTTCCACCACCACACATTACACAGGGGACCCATACACTAAGGTATGAAACCCATACACTAAGGTATGGACCCCGCACCAATATGCAGTGGTGGAAGGCCCTAGAGCACCATGTGGGAGCACTTAATATTTTTTCATGCAGAAAGAGGGGAGGGAAATAGAGGGAGAAACCATATCCAAGAATAAATAGTTTCTTCGTTGAAACACACACTTGCAAGAATCACTCACACAAGCCCACTTTTACGTTTATCTCCTTCCAATGTTATCCATTAATGTACGGAACTGAAAAGGATACATCTCAAGGCTTGGCCCTAACGCATTAGATCAAGTGCCTGAACTCAGAATACGAGTGTTACATTGAAAAAAGCAAACATAAATAAGAATTACCGAGGAAAAAGAGGAAGGTGCTCGCATACCTAGTGATGGAGGATTTGATGCAAAATGAATAGAACCTAATGTTGAAGAATCAGAGAAAGAAATCAGTATCATACGTCCATCAGGATCCCATGTCGCTCCCTGATAACAAATAACGTTGTCACAAATCAAAACTAAGAAAATACTCCATTAACAAGACGTCCACTGACTAAGTTTATTTAAGCAGGGAAAACATGCAAAGTATTTAAGAAGCATAAAAGCAGCAAAAAGCACATAAAGACCCATGAAATCACTAACAAATGAGGAGATGCAACAAACACAAGTACTTGGCTTCGAAGAAGACTGACAACTATAAATGCACCTTTGACTAATAGGTTTAGAGTGACTGAATTTCAAGAATAGTGAGGCATGCGTACAGGAAAAAATAAGTTAGAACAGGTACTGTCTACAAGTTAGAACAGCCAGTAGAAGTTACAACAGGAGCCACTGAGCTGAATCCCTACCAAAAGGTTAACAGGTACCGGATACAATGTGTAAGACATTACCATACTGCTGATTGTGCATGAAAGAGCATCAATAGCAACTCAGCTAGAGAAATTTATGATGGTAACATGATTTGATCTTGCAATTTAGAGCTCGACTGCATGAGTGCAATTGTCATCTAACTGACCGTGACAAAGCCGCTGGTTGAGGACCATGGTTCTGATGTCCAAGTGTTCGTCTCCCAAAGATAAAATGTCCCATCACTGCAAAAGAAGAAGATAATCACTACAGAGGCAGAATGATGAACAGTCTGCAGACAATCTGAGTTATCCAAGCCAGAGACAGTACAACTTCGCTGCAAAAAAATAATCTCCAGTGGGAGACCACTTCAGCATTGATATGCCTCCTAATCCCCGTCGAATGGGTGTGCCAAGGCCTGCAATTGCATGCGTACAAAAACACCAATTAGAAAAAGATCATAGGATCTGCAAACATTAAGGATGTGCTTAAATCTTGAATACCATCTATCATGTAACTAAACTAAACTTACCAAGTACATATTCATTTGCCTAACTCAACGATAAAAGAAGCAAATAACATATATCTACTTTGTTCTCTTTACCTATCTCTTCCCATTCAATTCCTTTTCCCCTCCACAAATCACTCAAGAATGAAAGATCCAAAACTGCATTATCATATTGCCTATAGGTCGAAAACCCAACTTTTTTCTTTAAGAGATCAGGCATCAAAGTGCACTTAGGTGCCAGGAGAAAGGAGGTTAGGAGTTCAATATTGACTTTCGCCGATAGGAAAAAAAAGAGACATTTCTTTCTCCTTTCACTAAGTAGCACGCGGTATCTATAAGCTTGTGTCGGGAGAGAATTTTGAATAAGCGTTTGTTGTGTATCTCTACAACACCTTATGCTGCCTCTAGTTCTTATAGGCGAATGGGATAACCACCCTAAGGCTGATTACGTTACTATTAACCATGCTTGTCAAGTCAGCTCCTTCCTCATTGGTTGATGGGACACCAAGTAACCATTTTGGATGTGCATGCCTTGCTACTTGTAAAACCGCTTAAGAACCCTTCGCTCCTTCGCTCCTCCGCTCAATATCTGGATATTGATCCATTGAGGTCACTCCCCCTGGCTACCTGCTTCGCCGACAAGCAATCCTTCTAATGTTCTCGGATTCCTCAAACGGTCGACAATTACCAAGCAACTCATCCACAACAATGTTTCCTCCCGTCAATTCTTTTGGCTTTATACTAATAACTTGTCACAATAAATCCACCCCTCACAATTGCCCTGTAGCTAATGCCTCCTCAAAGAGAACTCGGCTCCTTGATGCCGAGAGGCATGAGCTAGTTATGCAGAGCCTCTTTTGTTGTCAAGGGCTCTTTCCATTTGAAATTTTGCTGATGTATGCATTTCGATGTGACGTCGTTAAATGCAAAGAGACATTTGGACTACTTTTGGGTCACATTTGACAAACCCTGCAAAGGCGCCTTTTCGCAACCTGCAAACACAAACGAGAAAGTCAATCTTCTTCCTTACGCTTCCTTCTCATTTCCAGAGCTTCTTGAGAAATCCTCTCTCTAGAAAAGCCCTCCACTCCTTCACCCATCGTCGTCTTTAGCTTACCGTCGTCAACTGTCTCCACCCGCTCTTCCAATTTCTTGGTGTAAGTCTGTTATACCATTCTTTTGATAGCGCAAAACGACTACGGAATTCAGAAACATGCTTTCTGACGAGAAGGTGACCAAGTTTAGAGAGGTGTATAATATCCTTAATTCTGTTGACATCCGTCTCTTGGGGAGAAGGGAGGTGTTAGACCCCACCAACAATAACAATGCGATCGTTATGCCCCTCATTGCCATCATTGCAGGGGGCCCTCTTTAGTGAGATTTTCTGGAAAATCTCACCTTGCCAAGCTAATGGAAAATTCTCTTGCAGTCTCTGGTATTGGGCTTTCCGGGATCTCATGACTCCGCTAATTGGCAAGCTGTGGCGGAGTTTGAAGGCAAGACATCAAAACCGTCACTCATCTACAAGCCGGAGAAGTACTGGTTGAGGCCTAGAAACAGACACCATCATATTGTCGAGGTTCTGCTCAGTACGGGTAAGAATTTGGACAATGTTTCGCCTAAGGTTTAAGGGTACTAGAAATTTCCCCCCGGTGTAGTTGCCCCCTCGTCTTACCAGAGTGGACACCGCGCCAGGTAATTAGGATCCCTTGCCCCCTTGGAAGCTTTTGTTTTCCAATCTGGCAATAACCTTGTATCAAATCATTTGTTTTAATCCAGCTCTTAACTTTTTATCAAATAGCTTTTCAGCTTAAAAAAATTCAGCATTCTGTTTTCATTAGTCGATTTTCAATTTTCAGCACCCTAGTTAGTAGAGGAAGCCCCTAAAGTCTATATACCATCACATGATGCTTCTTACTAATAGAGTCAAATATCTAGAGAAGTTCCAGAACTGTGAACCTTTGTGTGAGTTGTGTGATGCAATTCTAGCCCTTCATGTAAAGCCTATGGGAACGTAGGTCAGACAATAGTTCCAGTCGTGATTCCTATAGTTCTTCTCTTTTATTTAAATTTTCCAGAAAAACTGAAGTGTTACTCATCGTAGATCACTGTTTACACCCTCTACAACAGCCCTGTAGTTGCCTCAAAACCCTACCTCTTTGTTAGCCATACAAACCCTAAAATCCCCACATCCTACCTAAGATAAGCTAAAATCAAACTCTGTTGAGTTCTAGTACACAGGCACACTCATCATTGAAGGACGAACAAAAACACCAACTCATGAGATCGAGCGTGACTTGTTACAGGTAAAGCTCTGTGTTGGTTATCACAGCTCGTGGCTATCATTTGCACTAACATATCACATGGTAGGGTGGATGCTGGTGATCAATTTCAGGATGGGCCATGTTTCCAATGCCCGAGCAAAAAGAAAAGCAGCCAAGTTATGAGGAAATCCAAGTCCAAAGAGATTGGTTACTGGGCATCATCTCAAGCTACTCGTTAAATATGTTAGCTTAAGTACAACTTTGTAAGAGAATATACCCGACGGGGAAGAAGGCGCAAGTACAACTACTAGAGAACACTGTTTCTGATGCTTTTAAAATCAACCATAAAGCTACACACAAGACCAAAGCAAACACTGATAGGGATAAAAGTGTTATATATACCTTGAGCAACATCCCAGATGGTGAACGATGAGCTCTCATATGAACCAGATGCCAAATATGTAAAAAGAGGTCAAGGAGATTTCCAATTCACAACCACAACAAAAACACATATAAGCCAATCATACAAAATTTTATAGTTCAAGTGGATACAAGATTAAATCTCCATCCTAACAGTTTATTGCAAACTAATAAATGATCTTCAGTCTATTAATTCTGCACAAAGAAAACAATTGAGCTAAATACTGATCAAGGGGGGAACAGATTACATGATTTATAAGGACATCCTGCATGCAGAGAAGCATGACCACAAAATTCCCCTCCATGGCAAGACAACAAATTAATTAACTTGAGGAATGTAAAGAAGTTTCACTAGTTTGGATATCTTCCATCTGGACTCCAAGAAAGTGCACTAATTTGTTCATCATCATGGCCTCGAAGAAAATCCACGAGAGTCCATCGAGCTCCGGAGCCCCTAGAGAGGGTGCCAGATGCAACTCCAGATCTGACAGATGCTATATTGCCAGGGTTACTAGCTGTCCATATGCAAATTCCACCCCTGCTCAATCCATATTGAAAGTACTACCCAATAAGAATAATCCAAAAACTGTTCTGTAAGTCTTCTAGAGCACTATATACTTTCAGCGAGAATGCAGCAATGCTACGATACTTACTTGCATGCTACAGAGAGTGTCCTTCCACCATTTGGCCGCCACTCAAGGAGCTTAACATCTCTTTGGGACTCATGGGTCAGAATGAATGGTTCCTTCCCTTCTGTTAGAGGTAAAGACATGCAGTTCACTGGAACAAAGTACTACATTTGGAGGCATCCAAAAGGATGATGAATTAAAGAGCTCTTTGACAGTGCATAAAGCGTAGAGAGAAGCAACCATCCATGTCCTATCAACTAAAGTATTAACTGACCTGAATCCTCATAATCACGAATTGTGACATGATTAGGCCCAGAAATGAATGCTAAAATATGTTTATGCTGATGCCAACTCACACCGTGAAGATCAACCGCTGGCAAAGATTTTACCTGCAGAAATGACAGCAGGCAAGAAAATGAAAATGCTTCAGACCACATAATTGTTTCCGTTTTATCTTTTCTTGTCAGGAAAGTGAAGTAACCAATAATTGCAACTATTCAGATGCTCCAGTCATCTATTTTTGCCTCGACTTGTGCAACTCAGGACACTAAACATTTCAAGAGCATTTTTGAAAAATTAATGGTAAAGCCATGTCCAACTTGCAAGCTTAAATGGTGTCATCCAACATAAAACTCTTGGAATATGATGATAATGTTTTCTTGCACTCGGAGAAAAAAATGTGACCATTGCCTGCTTAAGAAGTGGGAACTAAAGAAGTGCAAAATTATGAAGACAAAAAGGTACTATAGCCATTCTCTAGATACTCTTGTAGAGTGGGATGGTTCATGCTCCAATATGATGGAATACTATGATGGTTTCAATTCTTTAATATGTAAGTAAAACATATATGGATACCTAGAAGATCCGTGCTCAAGACCATACCAAGATTGTCTCTAGGCATATTTCCACCTTAATGTTGGGTATCCAAAAGTCCTCTATTTTCCATCTACTAGTAACTCAGGCCGCCCCGGCGCCTCACCGAGTAAGCTCGCTCATCTCCAGTAATAGCGAGCTCACCTCCAAAGATCGTACTCCATTATGCCTTGCTAAACTCCTACACCTTCAAAGCTTCACGAGCTCACAACAAAATACAAAGGCAACTCCAAGAACACCCTAGGCCGGTAGCAGGGCCTAGGTACCTCAAGCGGGACCAAAGAGACATGCAAATTGAAGGCTAGAACAAAGGGTTTATCAAGGAGGTAGAGCATGCCCTTGGTGAGCTCTATCTTGATTCTTGATGGGTCATAGAAAGGACACCGACTAGACGTCCAACACCTTGGAACAAGTATCATACCTACCGCCTCACAATTTCTTGGTACGACATCCACAAGTCATTCTGGCCCTAGGTCTTGTGGAGGAGATTCTATCACCTCCAACCTGCAGAGCCGACGAGGAGGGGACACTTGCCCTACTGTGAGTTGGATCCTTCCTTCAACCTTCTATACAAGGGAGGTACACACCTATATAAAGGAGGTCCAAACATACAAAGACTACACTTCAACAACCCTAATCAATATCTAGTTGACCACTCTCCACTGCTCTCTCTCTCTCTCTCTCTCAGAGGCTAACATGAACTCTCTCCTCCACCTCTGGTTATCTGGAGCCATTGCAATACTTGCCATATTTCTGGAAGGCCACGTCAGGCACACTTACAATACTAATTTTAATCGAAGTAAATATGCAATAAGTACACCAGACAGGCCAAATGGGCATCATTGACATGATTGTCATGTAAAACAAATGATGTAGATTATTCACCCTCAAATTCAAAACACTGAGTTAAATTATGCATTATCATATATCAGCAACAGAGGTCAAGGGATAACTAGGCCATTTCGGCATCTTTTGATCACTTTCTACATTTTGAAGCCAACCTATTGTCTATTAGGTTTTATAAGTTATAAGTTTATAACCTTGTAAGGTAGGGTAGCATTCTAATAAGCAAATTAGTGACACGAACCTTCTTATGATAAAAACTAAAATAGAATAAAAGAAGAGAAGAGTCTCACTTCGAGGGGGAACGACCTCCGATTGGCTCACATTGAGGAGAACCATACCTCCTTTTCGCCATAGAATACTCTTAATAATTTTCAACTTCCTTTTTATATACACAGCCGTCATATACATAAAGGAAGATAATAACAAAGGTAAGCTAAATACATAACGCCGCTAACCACACGACATTTAACGGATAATAACAACATAACTCCACTAACTAATTTTGAATAACAATCAAGAGAGCTGAAACATTAAAATCCGTAACTAGTTTCCAACATTTCAAGAATTATAACAAACTACAACCCAGAGAATCTGACAAGTAATTGAAGGGGGGGAATACTTACATCAACCGGATGGAAAAGGCGTTTGAGGGAATCGCTAAAGATCTCCCTCAATGCCGTTGACCAGCTGTTCCTTTGATCACTCTCTTTGATCCTTCCTCGTTGCTCTGATACTTGTTCGGGACTTGGTGATGATATTATATGGTCTGTCTGAAACGAAACTGGACTGAACACAGTTCCCTGCAATTACCCACCAAACTTAATCTTCTAACCGTACAAATATAAACATAAGTACATAGCTATGTTTGGTTTAATGGAATGGTTATTCCTATGGAATGTCTACTTCTATGTTCGGTTCACTAAAAATTGAAGGAATAGCCATTCCACATGGAATTATTATTCATACAAAATGATTCCAAATAAAGGAATAGTAATTCCAATTGAAAAGTAAAAGAATTACAATTCCATTCCACCATCCTGCAACACCAAATTTTACTACTGCCACTCCAAATTTTGCTAATACCACCCCCAAAATTACTATTGCCACTCCAAATTCCATTCATTCAGATGTGACTCTAGCATAACAAACACAAGAATTGGAATGCAAATTTCATTCTTGCTATTGATTCATAGCCACAACCAAACGTGGGAAGAGGAATGATTATTCCAATCTCAATTCCTTCAATTCCATTCCCTTCTTAATTCCATTCCATCCAACCAAACGCACCCTAAGACTCTATCCATGTGTACGAATGACGACAATGAATAATAGACACGCTTAAATTCACAGGATAACAGGACTTACGAGAATTTTGGCGTAGGTTTCTTTAGCTTGGTCATCTGTGAGGGGCTCGGCTGCCGTAACTGCAGTTTTATGCATTTATAGACAGACGAATGAATACATATAGATATTTGTGATGAAAAAAACTATGTAGAGATATTCGGAAGTGGAGGACCAGGAATTCAATGCAACCACTTGAGATAGAGTTATCCAGTGTGTGTGTGTGTGTGTGTGTATGAGAGAGAGAGAGAGAGAGAGAGAGAGAGAGAGAGAGAGAGAGAGAGAGATTCATACTCAAGTTTCTGTTGATTTCGCAGATTGTGACTAAACCAGGAGAGGGAAAAGAAGGCATTTTTGAATGCTTTAGAGATGTTTGAAAACTGTTTTCGTTGGGTTGGGGAGCGTAGACTGAGGTAGATTAGGGTTTATATCCGTGGTAGTTGCTTCGGACGGTTCGCTACGACCACCGCCAATTTTTGCTGTTGGGCGAATCCGCTTTTGGGCCTAACGGCGAGAGGTGGACGTTTTTGGTGGTGCTGCTCGCGGGGTTGTGGCGGCCGTGGGTCAGTGCAGCGGTACGGGTGGTGGTGTTCAAGGTTGAAGCTCGTCTGCTAGGCTCCGATCTGCTCCGATGGGTCGGTGCTCCGATCAGTTTTTCGTCGAGGTTGCTGGTCGGTGCTGTGGTCCGGTAGCGTGGTGGCTACAGTTTGGAGGTGATGGTGGCGCAGCGGCTGGGTTTTGGCCGGACTGGAAAGGTGTGGCAGTATAGGGTTCTTTTTCTTTTCTTTTTTCTTTTATTAGGCTTTTGCTTACCCCAATAAGTTGTCCCTTTCCGGGAAAATAACGTTTCATAACGTGATTTAATAATTAATATTCGTTAAAGACATTTTTAGAATTAAAAAATATTTTTAACATATTTTTGATAACGGGGCGGTTCCGCGGACAACTAATTAAACACCTAAAAAAACACCCCAAATCTCAATCTCATAGTTCCCAATCAAATTTTTATGATCCGAACCGTTCAATGTGTG
>JAOTQK010000018.1:3753963-3773747 GCA_025642025.1 Rhododendron ferrugineum | reverse complement strand
GCAAATTTAATTATTCTTTCGCAATGTAAGCCGTAATATTTATTTCTACTAACAAATTAACGAATTTAGTATTATTAAACAATTTTTCTTATCATTTTATCTTAAATGGTCATAATGAATTTTTGGCTCTAAGGCCTTTCAATGAGTACCCTAAGAGAACCCTGAAACTAAATAAGGAATCTTAGGATAGGTTTGAATGGAAAATATGATTTTAGGTAGAATGAAGAGTAGAAGTTGGTTGAATGGTGGATGGGGAAATGGGATAGCGAGGGGTATTTTCGTCCACAAAACATCCCTCCAAACCCGGATTATTTTTGGGGACCTCAAGAGGAGCCCAAAAATAAAACCGGACAATCCCAAAAACTGGCGAAAATGAAGAGGGGGTAACAAATAATAAGGGAGCAAATTGGGATGCCAAACGGTGGCAAAGGGCTGGGCCCCTCTCCATATACCCCTTCTTAGTTTTCCCCCATCCTTTTTCCTTCATCCAAGCAGGGCCTTATAGTGGAGATTGATTGCGGAGCTTCAGTTAGGGCCCGCTCAGTTGATGGAAAAGGAATGGAAAGTGAGAAAATATCCAACTTTCTTGCATTTTTTATGTGTTCAATTTTCTTCCTTTCCTTTTAGCCAGAGTATTCGCATGGATTTTTTGAAGTGTTTTTTAATTCTTCCCCCCTAGAGCTTTACAACTCACTCTAATTATTTGATACCATGGAGTTCCTGCAACCTCAAGGTCTCATTATACACAAAACTTGCATGTCTCCACCATGATCCCCGCCTATATTGCAAGCCTTGATAAATTTACCAATATATGGAATGAATCTAGAAAACCATGTCCTATGGTTCAGGAAATAGATCAGTTCTCTGGAACAAGTGCAAGTATTAATCAAGTTAATTACGCACATACTGTTGTTTTGAGGAAACCATTGGAGGGTTGAACCCAATCCTGTGCATTCAGCTACTGTGTTCTTCAAGGTCAAGACTATTGTACATCATTCGTTGACAAAATAACAAAAAGTTTGAGTGCACTCGAGCACGAGAATGAGGTAATAACGCAGACTGGGTGAAAATAGAGTTCCCGCCGGGATCCATTGGTCCCCTTCGTGAAATTTTGTACTGTAAAGCTATTTGCTTCTGTTCGATGAGTTACTCTTGACCGTCGAACTCTGTCTGACTCTAGTTCCTGATCCTCTGTTTCCATGCACAGCATAGTAAACTCTGCATACGTTACGATCTTCCCCTCCGGCCAACCTTTGGGGTCAATTATGTCGTCCAGAAAGCTCCACATTGATGACTATTGTTGAGAAATTCACCCATGGCCTGCCCAGAAATGTTCCAAGTTTTGGTAGGTCTAGTGCAACTGTGATATTCCAATTGTGAGTTATTGTGCCGGTTTTATTTGTTATGTATTCCTTTTGCTTGGATTGTGTGCATAAAATCCTAGTATTGTTTTGAAACACAACTGTGCATCTCCAATTCTAAGATGCCGGTGGATTGTGTGCTTAAATCCTATAGTTTCGAAACACTACAGTGCATCCCCAAATATAGAGTCTACGAGAAAGTCGCGCACAACATGCTTATGTGGCAGAGTCTCATTGGTAATTGAAAAACTAGCAATCTATTCATTTGCCAATGAAAAACTGTCGCAGAGACATGTTGTGTATGTTGTTATGTTCCTAGACCACCTCTACATTACGCAGAATACATTGCCAATGAGACGCTATCCCACAGGCATGTTGTGCAAAATGTTCTGTAGGTTGTGTTCCTAGACCACCTCTATGGTCTGTAAAATACAACACCCCTACAAGCTTGTTTGCCAGCTTCGGTGTATAGCCCCTATAGCTTGATACCCTCCAAAAAAACTGCTTCTAAGGAAGGGTGACTGTGAGGCTTCATTTCTTAGTACAACAGCTTGTTTCGTGATGATCCGACTGATTCTCGGAAGGTGATTCAAGGAACACAACAGTGTCTGTTTTATATTGCTGAGGGATGAATTTTAATGATGCTTTGCTCGCATCTGGAGATACTAACTCGTTTATGCATCATAGTGATGGGATATGTTTATGGAACCTGTTCATGTTATATATACAATTGTCCAAATATTTGATTCTCTCAACAGCAAATTGTTGTTTCGTTGGTAGATATAACGTTCCGAGTCCAAGACATTTGGCTTTTTCACATTGTCAGTGGACACAGTATTTCCAATCTGGAAAAAGTAATCTGCAGATTTGCAGAATTTATTGGTCTGGATCATAGCATTTCAGCTACCAAGCAAAGGCTGTAGACATTTGTAAGCTTAAAAATTCAGTGGAGAAAATATAGAGAGTGCATTTTCTGTATTGCGATTTAACGGTTGGAAAATATACCCACAGAGAAACTTGGGCATCAATTTGAGACGTGGTGATGTATTAACAAGGTCAGGAAGAAAAATGAGTTAGGCATGAAATCGTAATGAATTTTTCTTCCCAGTCGATCGAGGACCCATTTACGATACTTACAATCCTCTTTCACTGAGAGCTTCTCGAGAGCTAGCCGTGGCGTGAATCAAGAGAAATATTAGTGTCCAAGTAGAAGTGAGAAAATATCCTACAAGTGAGCGGGAGCTTCAACTTGGGTATTATTTTTCTCTCATTGTAATCCATTGGAGTAACATATAGGAACACTCATTTGGCCGTGTACGTAGACATTCTGTATAATCTTTTCGTTTGGCCATTTGGCTTCTGGCGTCTCTGTCCTCAGTTGTGTCCGCCCACATGTTGACCCCCGCCGGTTTTCCCCCTGGGTTAACTGGTTTTTTTAACAGCTAGGGGATTGGGCGGCTCTGGATGGCATGGTCGACGTGGCCTCCCACCGTGTACATTGTTGGGTGTACCATTCCTTGCCTAATGGTATGGTGAACGGTAAGCATCCACATCGATGAACAGGTTCATCTTTCCGTTGGGAGGCTAGTGGTAGCACAGTGGTTTTTGGGAGATGATTGGTTCACTGGCTGTGGTGGTTGCTGTCAAGTGCTGATCGTCGGCGGTTGGGCGGCGAGGGTAAGATTTGCCCTCTCCCTTATCTTTAATAGTAAAATGTTATTTTTGCCGTTAAAAAAAAAAAAAACATTCCAACAGTATCAATGGATAAAATCTCAGACCATTTTTTTTTTCTCGGAATCTCAGACCATTTGGTATAGTAAATACCCAAGCAAATAATGGGGTGCTGAACATGCACAATCACCTGAGAAGGCGATCGAAGATGAAACTGTTACAGAACTTAACGGGAAATCATGTGTACCAGCTTGAACACTTGAGTCGTTCATAAGAGTATTAAAGGTCCAACAAAATCAGTTAAACCTGCAATCGTCCAAGCAGTTGGGTTAATATCTTTCATCATTCATTGCAAATCATTCAAGCAATTGGATCATCGAGTACCGTCTCGTACAGGGGACAATTTGAACAAGAAGAAATCCTCCTCCGTGGCACTGAATAGTGCGGGAAAATTCCGTATAAGCAAGGGATCAATGTGCTAGAACTGGGTCGCATTGCAGCGTCATAGTAATTTTTCTTTTCCCATTCTCCAGAAGCATCGTCTTGAAACCATTCCCTCTTGGTGGTGAACCATTCTTTAAGCTGCCAAAACAGAGAAATGGTAACATCCAAATGGCAGGTTCGGTACAGCAGATTGAAATCGTCATTTACCCAGCTCTCAAGCAAAAGATTCGTATATTGTCAAGAACAAAATTGGAGTTAGAACTACAAGTCTCAAAATGGACTATTATTTTGAGCAAGAATACATTTTTAGGACAAAAACAATAGTTAACAACCTTACGCATGTAACCACTATTCTTTCATCCTATGCTTACTAACCTTCAGATTGTGTTCGTTTTGGGTCTCAAAACCCAACTCATCTCTCTGCACACAGTCCCCAATAAATTTTCCCTCTCTCTCCGCTCATTACCCCCAAAAACCTCTCTCAAAACCCAAACCGAGCAAACTTAATGCCTAGAAGCACTATGCAAATAAAGTCGAGAGACAAGGGCAAACATTCAACATTGTTGATATGGAACTACTTGTCTACAACGTAACGAAACTTAGCAAGAAGACAACCATTTTAATTCTTTCCGAGACATCTTTCTAAATCACTCTCAAAGAATAAAAGGCGTGAGTTTCTGCCTAGGATAATAGAAAGCGAGACAGACTTAACTAAACAAAGGGAAAAAAAGGGTACAATAACAAGACTAGCAACAATTAGAAATTTAGGATCATCACTTCCACCCATACAGAATTCCTTGCAGCCTGTATGCCCCAAGTGGGAGAGATAGGGAACGGAGGTAACAAAATGAAAAAAGAAAATACCAAGACAAAAACTTTTGCAAGATCTAACCAACATTTTCTTTTTGCTTGACGAAAGTCAGCATCGGTAGTTATAAGTTAGTAAGGTTTGAATCCAGTCAAATGCATGGAAGAACGTGATGCCTACCACTGGGCTACCACTCCACTTGGAAGATCTAACCAACATTTCTGCCAACCTAACACGGAAGGTAGGTAATGAGACAAAAGATAGCTTCTTAAAACTGATAAATTCAAAAGAAGAAAAGAACCCAGTGATCATACTTCAATCTGACGTATATCTTCGATAATGCTGAGTAACTGTAACTCAACATTGATACACCTCCTTTTTCTCTAATTTTTGGCAGGGATGGAAAGTTCGTACTCTCTACATGAAAAATTTAAGCATTTATGTAGGAAAGAGTACACGTAAAGAAATACAAGGAAATCCAACCCTAGCATACAATAAAAGGAAAGTTATCCTAACAAAAGAAGAATCAGATGTATGATTTACCAAATGCTATACGCAGAGGAATCATATTAAAGATACTAGAAGTTAGCTGGCCTGTATCAAAGAAGTGAATGCAAGCCAGAACTTTTATTTGATCATTGAAAAATCATCTCTTTTTTTCACAAGAGGAATTTTCCATACCACAGAAGTTCTTCAGAAGGACTGGGAAGGAGAAACACAAGAAAACGCAAAGACCTGCCTGCAAGCGACCCAAAGTTCAAATAGAGAACCCCAACTAGGAGGTGTTTTAAGTAAATAACCAACAAAGTTAATGATATCGCTTTCAGACCACGCAGGCAAGTTTATAAAAACGTTAAGCATAACAAGAAAGTTAATGCCCTCGCTTTCAAGCCACCCGGGCAAGTTCATAAAAACATTAGGCATAACAAAAGATTGCATGTATCCTTCGACACCGGCCACCTATCCAAGCCTACGCTGAAACAACGCAAAATAATTTCTGGCGTGTTAGCTTATCTACTGTAGAAAGGGCAAGTACCCAAAAAAGAAACAGCACTAAATAAGAACCAAAAAATTATGTCAAGAGTTGAGAAATAAATGGCAGGAAGACTATTGAGAAATTACTAATGCACGATAAGGGCACCAGAGTTGCACACCTACATTTAGGAGATCATACTTTTTACGGCTGACTGAAATGGTACTTTAATGGAGAATAGATTCTAGGAAAGGAGAGCATGTTAGAACAATTTATTACCTGTGCATGACGACTTTTGAACTGTGTCCATGATTTTCTGCTCATGTCCCCATCCAGGACGGCACCTCGCACATGTTACTAAAGATATTTTCTCCAAAACATTCTGCTGTCCGTTTGAGTCCTCACCCAGCAAGTGTCTTTTGAACAATCCACTTTGTCCCCAAATATAAGAGCAAACCATGAAATATGCGACCACAAATTTTGGACAAACAATTAGCGCAGTATAAGGAGAAGAAGGTAAGCACATAAACTGGTATCAGAATTAGGATCCGTAAGTTCTGCATGCTAACATAATGCCACCAGATGCAGAAAGGTCCAAACTCTCATCAGCAGTTAAGCACCACCAACAGCTAAAGGATGCTTACAAGCAGAAAACGAAATAGTAAATTGCTCATACCTCTTGGTGGGAACTCAGAAACTTAACATAATTGGTACAAGGAGTCATGAATGATACACAAAAAATGATGGAGCAACTGCTGCAACAACACGTAAAGAGGAAAAGGCCCAAGTGAAACTACAACCAGCTGCACTCCTCCCAACCACAAATTGACCATGAACTTGTCATAAGCAGTTCAAGCCATAGATCCCTAAGCAATAGGCAACTATCAGAGAGATCCTTAGGCAATTAGCCTGATAAATTGACCCTTTTTTGACTGAAAGTCTTAGCACCCACGTTTCAATACCATTCATGACCAAGGTGTTCATAACAAGTGAAATAACCAAGATACATTGCGATGAAAAGTTAAGCAGTAACTCTGGTATGTTTTTCGGTCCTACTCCTGCCACAATATCGTGCCCTAGACTATCGAATCTGTCTCGGACAACAAACGTCAACCCACACGCACAAACAAAACTTTTCCTTTGTATTAATCTTCTTGAGAGAGAGAGAGAGTGTAGTCAAGAACCAGGCTTGGCGATGGAGGGCGGGGTGTCAAGCATTGCAGAGAAGGAAGAGCCGAAGAGGTTTCATTAGGTTTAGCTCAAAGGACGAACCCAACAGCAGAGCCGATGGCAATGAAAATGAGACATTTGGCGACAAAAAGTCACTGTTCTATGCATCCACATATTCCACGCTTTATTTATGCTGTACTGGCTAAATTGTTGTGCAGAAGGCACACAACAAAGGGCACATGGTAAGAATTGGTGTTGGAGTTCAGTTTGTAAAACGCCAAGCAGAGCAAGGTTGTATGAAACACATACTGAGATTAATTAGGAGATAAACAGTTGGTGAAATAAACGTAGCAGCAAAGCTATGAAACAGAGCATCCCATAGGATAAGAAATAATTTGATATAGATGCAGTTTTGGAAACATTTGTAAGTGAAGCAACCATCGTTGCAGCACATGTTCTTCCTGTAACCTTCACTTGAGGGAGCAACTGTTTGTGCACATCAGTATAAAAGGTAACTATATAACGGAAGGCCTGTAAACATTTCTCTGCCACATGCATTTATCATGTATGTCAAAATGAAATAGTGACATTATGAAATTTCAAGTGAAGTTCAACATAAAAACCAACAGTTGTAACTCCTAATCAATTTCACCATACCTTCCCGTTGATTTAACACAAAGGGAAGAATCAATAATCAAAAAGGAAGAAAAGAGAACAGAAGAAAAATATTCATCTTCCCCAGCAAACCAAATTATTTGACTTTCACGAGCTACAGTTCCTAGGTAAAGCAGGTGACCACTGATTCTCCCATCTCCTGTTGATACAACGGATGATTGGATTGAGAGGGTGTGCAAATGTAGAAAACTAAAAATGTACAAAAGTGGCTTGGGATGTTTAGACATGTTTTCATGGACCTTTACTGTTGCACAAAAAATTACCCTTGTGCATTAGCAAATGTGCAAGTTGCAGAACTATCGAAACACGAATACAAAGCACAACATAAATAGTGGTTAACGAAGGAGCAAAGAACCCTAGAAATGCAATTCAACAAGTGATCATGGATAAATGCTAGCAGCTGTGAAGCTGTTGGAACTGCTAAACAAGGCATTCCTTTGTCATATTTCGAGAGGTGGATAAATTGCAATTTTAAGGACATTTAAGGACACTGGATGAATTGTGGCATTTTTGTGAGAGATGTGCTTCTACACCTGTAAATCGCATGCTAACTACAGGCATCACCTCACATTTCTCAACCAGAAATTAAGCTGAATTGTACAGGACGCTCAAAACACAAAAAATGGACACCAACCTCTGCAATGGGTCATTCTCAACAGCATGGTCCATGAATCCCATATGAAGGCCGATGAAGTGACAGTGTGACACCATTGGCAAACAGAGTACCAATATCAGATAGCTCATAGTCCATCCTGAAATCTCAACAGCATTCATATGACGGTTAAGTTATAAATTTAAATTCTAATCAATATGACTTCAAATCACATTTAATTATTAAGCACTAAAACTTTTAAATAGCCATAAATTCTCACTTCCATAACCCTAGTTTAACTCGCAAGTACCATAAAACTGCCTGATAACAAAGATGCAAAACTATGCTGTCCAATGCATCTGCACGATCTCCAGTTCAAAAGTTAATTACGATTTAAATACTAATTACTACCGGGAAGAAAGAAAAGAATGTAAACTTGCACTATCCACTTTTCTTCAATCTAAGCTCCGAAGAATGAATTGGAAAGCACCTCCCTAAGCAAGAACGCATGGGGATACACATGAGAACCCAGGCAAAGTTAAAAGCTTTTACCTCCCCAACTACCCCCACCCCGAAAATGTACATCCCAAGCTTTATTTCCCTAACCAGGTTTGGAAATGTACAAAATTGATTAGAAGTAGTCAGTGGTGGTCCTACTCTCTGGAGGCTATCATGCTACCGAGGCCCATCCTTTTGAGGATCCATCTCTTAAAGAGTTGCTGCCCTAGGACTTGCAGGCTGCAGCCAGTGATTCACACCTTCAAAAAGAAAAAACAGAAGCTTCAATTAAAATTCAAAGAGAATAAGAAACTAAACCTGTCCACTTAATTAAGCCGCCAAAACTAGTCGGAAAACTCAATCCTTTGAAAGTGGCTGTCAAACGCATCGACGAGAAGCAGCTGGAAAAAGAACTCTGAATTGCCTGATATCATTACTTGCAGAAGCCAATCAGAAATTGCTTTCACTCTTGGAGTGATGGAATGGATAATGTTTTCATCAATCTTCCACAGACTTCATGTCGATAATCTCAACATTTCCGAAGCCGTCAAGGATTAAGAAAATAACTCATTTCAAGGAATTCCCTCTGGATGGAAGATTATGATCCGATGATATGCAATTCGAGAATGACCATAATTTCCAAGCACATACTTCAAACTCAGGAAACCAGTATCAAAAGATCAGAATACGTCAAATTATAGACGACACCAATGCTACTTATGTAATGTAACGTAATGAATTGTACATTACATTTTCCCCATATTTGTTCAACCGAATCAGACTAAGCACTAATAACTACAAACAGAAAAAGAAAAGCCAATCGTCAACAACAGGGAACTAATCGACTCTATAGCAGCCTTACAATTAATAAAACTAGTACATAAAATCTTTCGCTGCTAGGAATCTCTGGCAGAGTCAAATATTCAGCTGCCAGTCATCTGCAAGCAATGGATAACAAGAACCTTAATACAATCCACTTAAAACCTTCAGAACAAGGATACAAAAGAATATGACTCTGCCCATTAATGAACTGCTTTACCATATTTGGTTTTTGCATGATCATCAAAAGTACTCATGCAATAAACGATCTAGGTCGGGATACCTTCTCCAAAAGATACAGATTAAACTGAGAGATGGGTATTGAAATTATTGACCAAATCTATCGAGGGAGGTAAATATGGACCTGCAAAATGAAGGGAAAACTCGTCATAACTCGACTGAGCTCGGTGAGTTAAGTCACCAGCTTGGAAGCCAGAAACCACTTCGAGAGTCCAATGTTCAGACGTCAACCCTCAAGGTTCAGAATAAATACCCTCAAGGTTCAGAATAAATAATGGCCTTAGTTCATGGTTCACTTGAGAGGTGGAACCAAGGTCGAGCCATCAGGCCGACCTCTGGTTCAAACCCGGTGACATGGAGGCACCTGCTCTCAGAACATTTCCAGGAATAAAGGGGCAATCATACAGAAGTGCGAAGAACTGGTGAAGGACAAGATCCTATCCTAAACACCTCATGTGCTTGGATCTTCTACAAGAATGGGAACTCGGGTGAAGCCAATTAACCACTTGGTTCATCTTGCGTCACCCTTTTTAGTTACCGACTTCAGATCAGAATGTCTTCTGGAGACCAAAGGCAGAACTCTTGTCATGCCCATCTTTGGGAGTGCAGGTGAGCTTTGCTAGCCACCAGCTTGAATTTATCTGCAGACTCGGTTCCGATTCACACCAACTCAACCTGTGCAGGTTTACAAGTTCCACATTATTCAACACATCTATTAGACCTCAACCAATGCCCAAGGAGTGGTGTTTAGCAGTTTCCATTGTGGAATTTTGCAGGCTTATATTTTGGAACTCGGGTATTATACAGTTTAAGTGGATGAATCCATCCCATACAAGTGATGGTGTTTTGTTTGAGTCTCCCAGAAGCAAGCTATAGTCTCGGAATTTTCCTTCAACTTTTCATCTCCTATCACAAGGAAAACTAACAAAATTGTAGACTTTGTCAATTAACCAATGCAGTCATTAGAGAATAAATATGGCCTAGGCACGAAAGCATATTTTTGCTTTGCGAGTTCAGTATGGTCCCTAACAATCAAAGTCCTTCCTTTTGGCCAAGAAAAACAAAGAAAAGGGTAATCGTTTACAAACATAATCAAAAGTTAATCCAAAACGACGCAATCTCGTCACAAAAGGAACTTTTGTCTTCAAACAACTTCAGGACTAATTGCAAAAGAAACCATGTTCACAAGCCTTCCCTAGCTCTAATTACTCTTTGCCCCATTTTCACCTCAATACCAAGTAAGCATTCCAGAATAACTTTTTGTTCTAGCGGTCATAATATCTGCGTTGCCTGCATAATCACAAGTGCAGTAAATTAGATTGATGACTCACCTACTAGCAATTTAGTATGAAATGTACTTGTGTACATACAAAAATGAACACATCCCCGTGGAAAAGAAACAGTAAAACCTTGCACTTAGGAGTCTAGATATCAGCAAAGGAATCTAAAGTAGGTCCAACAAAAAGAAAGGATCTACATTTTCTCTAAGATTGTAGGAAGAAGTTCCAGCATATATTGTAGCTGAACCTATCACTTTGCTCTCGGCTCCATTAATGTGTTGCAAACATAGACGCGCCAATGTCATATCGCTCATATGTAACTCGTCTGCTTCATGTTTCCTTTTATGCAGAGAAGAAAATCCGAAGGATTTCTTGGCTGCGTTGAAAATGATATTTGTGGTTTGCAGCGCATTGATGGACTCGACAATCTGAATGAAAGGTTCAGCTGCGGTGTTTAGAGAATCTTAACAAAGAATGCAGATACTTTTTTTTTGTTTTCACCTTTATGTTGGTTCCTCTTTTTAAACTTAAATTTTCCTAAGTTATCGTTTTTGTGTACCTTTTCCAACGAGATTCTGAGGCGGACCTTGAAAACTCCAGTCGCAAGTAGGCAGAATACGGATCGTCCTCGTCCACCTTATACCCATCCAAGGCAGTCAAAGCAGTTGCCGCACAGGCTGGATCCACAAATTCCACAAAGCCAAGGATATAGGGATAACCACGGCGTCTGGATTCCTTCCTTACAAGTCTTACATGTTTGTACCCCGGGAAATGACGGAAAATATGCGCTACTTCTCTCCTTGTACTATCAGGAGGAAGCCCTTCCACATATATAGTATTTGAAGCATATGGTGGAAGAGGCATTGCATTTGAAGCATCTGGTGGAAGTGGCATTGCATTTGAAGCATCTGGTGGAAGTGGCATTGCATTTGAAGCATCTGGTGGAAGTGGCATTGCATTTGAAGCATCTGGTGGAAGAGGCATGGCCACAGGGAGCGTCTTGGGCATTGCAACCACTGCATCCCTACTATCAAAACCCACACTTTGATCGTGCGACACATGCAATGGAAGCCGAGCATCAAAACCCATGCCTCGATTATTTGGTGTTAATCTTTGTTGATCAGCCGAAGAATTATAAGCATCCTCTTCTGCATGCGATGTGCTGGCGTCCATAACCTTAAGATCATTTGGTGGTAATCTTTGTTCATCAGCTGGAGAATTATTAGCATCTTCTTCTGATTGCGACGTGCTGGCGTTCATAACCTTAAGATCATTTGGTGTTAATCTTTGTTGATCAGCCGAAGAATTATTAGCATCTTCTTCTGCTTGCAATGAGATGGCATTCATAACCTTAAGATAGAACTTCCAAGATAAGTTTGTCTCTGTGATAGGCCGCTGACCAAATGGATTCATCTCTACGTACTTTTGAACGTTGTTAGCTGACGCTAATCGTTCTAGATAAACCCGAAGATCACCACCAGGTCCTGCGGTCAATGAAGAACGGGAAATTCACTGGCCATTATTAATGTGCAAGGAAATTACGGGACATAACGCAACAAAGATTGTACAATAGTGGATGGATGCCAGGATGACTGCAGAATGCCAGCAACAAAATGATTGCCGGAAGGGATGAGGTAATTGATGGAAAAAAAAAAAAAACGATGAAGTAACATATCATGAGACAGACCATATTTTTAACGAAAAGAACTAAGTAAAAAAAACGAAACAAAAATGCTCGGAAAGCCACCAAGAAAGTTAAAATAGAAAGTGTTGGGAGTCTTGGGACTCGCTTGACAGAACTCAATGGAAAAAACGGACTCATGTAATCGAGCCCAATTGATTGGGACTTTAAGGTTCTGTTTGGTTTGGTTGCGGTTTGGGAGTCTTGGGATTCACTCCACCTTTTGCAACCATCATGCTGCAACAAAATCTTGGTGATGTGAATTTTGCAGAATTAGGATGACCAGCAAAAAAAAAAAACATCTTTTGCTAAATTTAGATTTTTGTCCAAAGTTTTGTATTTCTTCCATTGCTATTCGACTAGAGGAACCAATTAAAAAATTGGATCAGGTTTAGAAAACTTCACTGTAGACAAAATATCTAACTCACTCACTTTATTTTCCCAGTTTTCGAATTTTCTCATCTCTAGTATTTTCTAAAATTCCGCTTTTTCTCAACTAATTCAAACCTTGGTATTTTTAGGACATTTAGTCAATAGAAACCAAAAACATGAGGAAAAAAACAAAGACCAAAAGATTAAAGATCAATTAAAGACGAAAAGTTTCTCCCTAAAACAGGAGCCGAACAGGGACCTACTTAAGTAAGAGAGAACAGTATATAGACAGTTTATAAGCTGCACCACCTAGTACTTACCTTAGCTGACATATCCAATAAGTGTAAATTCACAACCTATGAAGACTGGCATACCTAGAGTATTATCGTCGACATCCTTGTATTGGTATGGATAGGGGAAGATAGCAGTATATGCCTGAGTAATGGGGAAAAGAAAAAAGAGAATAAGGGAGACATAAAAATGTGATATGAGTCATGTGTTGAACGAGAAAGAATGAGAAAAAAACAGAAATAAAAATGAGAGGAAAGGAAAGAAAAATATTGAAGTTACAGGATTGCACAAGGCCTTATATGGAGAATCATCCAACAACAGTGTGTTTGATGTGTTATAATCTCCCCTGTTCCATGGAAGATCTGGCTCTTGCTTTTCCCATAATTTTCTTAGTTCTTTTAGTACTAAGGGCTTGTCTTTGTTCTGAAGCGTACTGTAACCGGTATCTGTACAGTGGGACTGATCCTGCAGAAAACGGAAATCCCTCTATCAAACCAACCAGTTCCAGAGTTGAAGTAGCTAATAGATTAAGCATAGGGGTTTGCATTCTATAGAAAGGTAGACAAGTCAAAAAATCGAACTCCAAACAAGAGAAACACTCCTTAGAAAGAGAAGCAACAAACAACTAATACAGACATTTCATCCCTTTTTTGTTTGTATAGGGAAGCAATTTCTGTTTCATTTTTTCACAAGCAAGAAAGGAAGATTCATTTATTGAGTAGAATCTGTACCATCAAGTGAAAGAAGGTCCCAAGCTCAAGTGTTATGGAAAAAAATAGCACACAATCCATTTCTCTGCCAACTATATGTGTCTTATTGACAGAATAGTATGCGAACGGGAGTTTTAGAAGTGTTATGGTGGCCCAGTCTGAACTCAGCTAATGTAAGATCTTAAAGCTAGAAAAACTCATTTGATAACAGAACTGTCTGTATCTAATACTAGATGAATCAGCTATCAGCAACTAAACTTTGCAGCAGACAACTTTAATTCCAAAATAAGACTCTTCCACAAAAAAGGTGATCTTTATGCATCATAATTTTCCTCACAAGAATCTTCATTCCAATCCGAACGGATAAATCAACCCATCAAAGGCCTATCCATTGTTCTACTTTTCTAAGAAAAACAGTCAAGAAAAGCATGCCAGGAAAAGTAGACCACCTCCTGAACTTCCACTTCTAAAGTACGCTGCTCGAGTAAGGTTAGCGGCCCACATAATTCAGCATTAAGCACAAGTGAGTACATCACCAGATTTTGTTTACTCCTATGACTAGATAGATCTTGTGTATAATACAAGCCCATGTAATTTTAAGCTTGACGCTTGATATATGTGCTTATTAAAAATTGATACAATACAGAAGTTACAAAACACAAGCACTAGTCTCATCTAATCCAACATTTGGACACTTTCAAAATAGCAATATTATGATTCACAAGTGTCCTGAAACAGAGCATATTGTACTCTCTTTTTTCTAACAGAAACATGCACTCCAGGAAATGCTGGTCATAATTTTGTTCCCCAAGTTTCTTTACCAACAACACAACTATTCTCTGGTAGAGTATGTGCCTGGTATAGTTTATTTAAAACTGATAGTACCCTGCAACCGAATTTCAACAACTACTATTCCTGGCAGCTCCTGTCCATGTCGAATCTTCGGACTCAGGTCAATATCCTTGTTCGTCAACATGGTCCAGTCCCCAGTATTCCTGCTCAGGCTACAGAGCAATGCCATGGAATCTGATTCCAAACTATACTTCCATAATGAGGAAGCAGCATTAATTTCTACTAGGCATGTAAGAAACACCATAACGACCTCCTTGATATCAAAGCAGTCCGCCCTCTGCTTTGCGCATGAGAGAATTAGCAAACTGAACCCTTCTAGACATTTTTTCTAGGGCATCAGCACGTTGTTCTCTGCTCCATAGTTGAAAATATCATCTAAACAACAGCCTTAAATACGGTGAAACAAAGACTATGACTCTAAGAACCACTTCATATCACCCACTGGTTCTGGAGTAGACGAGAAAAATATCACACAAAGATTTGGCCAGGATGCCTTAGCTTGAGCCATGAAAGACATCAAGAAATCCCAGTAAAAATATACTAGGCTCAAGAATTGATTAAGGATATATGGATTACTTGCTCATTGTTGAACTTCAAGCAGATAAGTAAAATAATTTGAACTGAATGAATGTTTTTTGACAATCTTAAAAGCATGCAATTGTATCCTTGCATGACAAGACCATAACACTCTGCGCCTCTGGTTTTCTCATTCTTCACATTGCATCAAGATAAAGGGCAACAAGTCCGTGCATCAACTCGAGTAAATGACAAAGAAAAGTATCCTTTAAAACTAACTTTTTGGCATTCCCTACAAGGTTGAGTTAAAGGATCACTATCAAAGGAGGGCTTTAATTTAGCCTCCTTAGAAGACCAAAAATTGCAGGCCCAGTAAATCCTACCTAATCAGTTACACAGAAATATATGATACAACATAATCTTCTTGTCAACAAGGTCACCAGTTGTCCAGCCAAAATCACTTCTAAAACTAAATCACTTCTTAAGGACCGAATAAATCTTTTTAGCCTCCTTAGAAGACCAAAGAATGTGGGCCCAATAAATCCTACCTAATAAGTTGCATAAAAATATGTGATATGAAATAATCTTCTTGCCAACAAGAAGGTCACCAGTTGTCCACCCAAAATCCCTTCTAACACTAAATCACTTCTTAAAGACAAACAAGTAAATACAGGCATAAAGCTTCTCAACATTATCAAACAAAAAAGAAGATTATTAGACAGACTCGAAAAGTCCACAATAGCTATTCAAGCTTCCAATACTACAAAAGATTAAAGAGGTTAAACCATAATCTCATAATAACATGCAACAACTGAAAAATGCTTTTCGCAACCAGCATTTAAATGCGAGAGACACTGAGAGAAGAAACAATCCAACCAATGCAAAACTCAGAGTTCCCCGAAATACTTCATGGCAAACTGACCAGGGACATTTGAAGCATGGTACAAACAAAGTATAGAACTTGAAAACAAAGTTTTAGCATTTCATGAAAAAGGGGTTCAGTGGCTTACCCAGCAAAAGAGCAAATTGAGTTTGAGTTTCCCCATGAGAAATTCAAGAACTGAGTCCAAATTTTTCCTGCAGAAAATTAAATCACTTCACTGTTTACGCACATTCCAAATGAATCAGAAAATAAAAAACTTAGTTTTGCACCAGTGCAATGTGTGGACTCTTTTTGGGTAAACGTCATTTCTTTTTCCAATCATTATAATATTATTAGCAACTTCAATCATGCTCCTCACAAGAACATAATTGCTTAATTCCATGATTTTCATGAATGGTGAAGTCACAAACAAAGTAAGGGATTGCCTTTGCAAATAGAAGATATACATCTTAAGAGAAAAATTGCATCCATCATACCTAAGTCACATGTGTAGAGTCCCACATCGGTTGTATATAGAGAGTGAATTCGATATATAAGGTAACGCAAGCAACTGCTGTATGACCTGAGGTTAACCTTTTGAGCCACGTGGTTAGCTAAGGGTTAGCAGGCTGGTGCGGGTTGTCACAGGTGATATCAGAGCATACACCAACTGGAAGTGTGGGGCGGGCCCCGCAAGGAGACGTGCTTGGGTGGGCCCGAAAAGTGAGGAGATTGAGGTGCTTGTTGTGCTTGGGCAGGTCCCGCATGAGACGAGCTTGACGTGATGTCAAAAGTGAATTCGATATATATAAGTTAACACAAGCAGCTATTGCATAACGTTAAACTTGAGCCACGTGGTTAGGCTAAGGATTAGCAGGTCGCGCGGGTCGTTACAACATGGATCCTTTTAAATAAAGAAATATCTGAGTTGGAAACTCGACACTCGGATAAGGGTGTGAGATCTGTGTCCTACACATTTAGTTGGACATACACCAAGCCAGCGTGTACTGTAATTCGAATCTACCATGAACCATGCGGGAACCCCTATATTTTGTATGGAATGCCTAAGGCACTTAGCAAACACTATTCATCCGTGAAAAGAAAAGAAATGTACTAAGAAACTCGATTATTTTGGCATATCCCTTGTCCTTGTGATGGAAATTGGACGAAGCGGACACTTAAACACATACCCATACCCAAGTTTGTGTAATATAGATCATAGCATTGAAGATCCTAGATTGATTGAAGAAGGCAAAAACGTATTTGAACATATTTTCAAAGTCACACATCTATACACACTAACAGCCTATATCAGACATGTGCCAGAGGTGGTACTAGTTTTAGCACAACGATTATACACTTCCAAGCCATATCTTTTTGGCTAGCTGACATGAATTATTCTATGAATTTTACGTACTTAGGGAAAGGATTCCATCATTCTTTTGATTGTTTTGTTAAAATACTTTCTCCAAGTTGTAGCTTGGATTGCTGCCTAGGTATGTGCGCATTCAATGCAAAAATGGAAGTTACGGGTTCTTGGCTAAAATGAGATAGAATTGATAAAGTAACCAGAGCGAATCAAAGTGATACAGGGGTACACAGGCACCCATAATCATAAATGCGAAAAACTCACTCGACACAATAGACCAAACATCCCCCAGATGGAAAGAGAAAGTACACCGTCTTCCATATGAGCAACAATGCAGATTGAAATTGGGAATAATAGCATACACAAAGATGCCACAACAAACTCATACCAATTACAAAGGATAATTTAAATAAGCTACACAAATGCAGAGGTGACAGAAGCTGAAATGCAAACTTAAAAAGCAACGCAACTTCAAGGAAGAATACAAGAGGAATAAAGGATGGTGACGCGAAAACAAGTATGACACATTCTATCGGAAAAACGCAGAGAGAGAGAGAGAGGGGGAGAGAGAGGAAATGGTGAGAAAGAATGAGCAGGAATAAGGACATGGGGCACTTTATAATGTTATAAATATAGACACAAGACTTTACTTAAACGATTTATAATAAGTGAGCAAGTCAAGCATTAGAAAATGCCAATAACAGGTGCTTTACTTGTATTATGCCATAACAAATGAATCCATCGATCACTTGAAAACAGCTAAATGCCAATAAAAATATCAAAGTAACACAACAGATCAAGAGTCTCTAGTGGAAACATAAACAAGGGAATAGAAAATTTAACAATCAACATAGAAGCGTACTTGGTTCTCGATGACCAGACACCCACATGAAACCTCTCAAAGCAAAACTGCAGAAAATCGTCACAAAAAGGCCTCTTAAAAACTGTTACAGGAACATGACAAACAAGTTAGATCCAAGCTATTGGTAGAGAAATAACAAAAGTCAATAAGATCACTGTAGATCCAATTCTAACCTGCTTTCCCCGATATAGTTTTGTCCGGATGATAACCTTCAGACACATGTGACAGTGACACCATATCAACAAGCAGTCCATTCACATCGAGGACGAGAAGCTTTTTCCCAAAATTGTTAGTGGAAGCTCTTTCTAGTCGAGGCTGCAACATCGGTTGAGGCCCATCCTTCCCAACAGCAGCTAGGCTAACATCATCTGTCACTCCACCCAATTGGGATGATGAAGATATTGTTTCCTTCATGTTGGGATGTATCTCCAAATTGTCAGACTCTAACTTCTCAATTGAAGTATAACTACCATATGCATCATAAGAAGCTTTGCCCTCCTTGTAAAATGTCATAGATTTGTCCTGTATTACTTTCATGCTACAAACATCTTGCACTGCATTGGGGATGACATTTAGCACATCTGTGTCACCCAATTGAAAATCATTTCCCGGGGGGTCTGCCACAGAGTCAACCTTCATAACACTCTGCTCATCAATGATCTCGTTTAATTTTTCCATCTTATTTTTAACCTCTTGTTCCCCAGACTCAAGCTCAACACCTGGACAAGCTCTTCCTTTTAAAATCTCTCCAGCCACCGGCAAAGAGGTACCACATACTGCCGCCGTATCTCCCAACATTTCCTGCATCTCGCCAGATCCATTTGCTTCATCGGAATGCTGCAAAGAAGTATCTCTTACTGAACATTCTTGCATAACAAGTACTGATGAGACAGCACCATCCCTTACGGATCCTAAACAGCTTATCGCCTCCAGAGAATTAATATCGACCATAGCACATTAATTTTGAGCCATCCCTTAGTCCATCTCCAGAGGCATAATCACTTCTGCATCACAATGTGCTATTTCTAGATCTGCACAAGACAAATGTGACGCAAACACCACAATCTCAAAAACTCTGGACCACCAAAATAAGAAATTGTTTTTTATTCAGCATTTTGGAAATTCATAATGAAGCAAAAACCTAATATATTTTTAGAAGCCCTACTCAAAAATTAAATTGGACGTTTCAGACTTTACAGCTCCTAAATCTGAAGAGCCCAAAGCAGGAACCTGGATTCTAGAGAATCCCCTCACCAGCCGTTCCTTCCTTACCCAAGTTTACATCACATGGTCCAAATGTATACCAAGCAACTCTTACAAATAACCATTAAACCAAGGTTTCAGAGTATGCTGTTGACGGATGCGTTCCATCTTGTATTGCTACAGAAGACAGAAACATTGTTTTAAGCTACAGTCCTCCACGTGTATCTTGACAATTAGAAACATTAAGATTGCATGGTTGGCTTTGCTAATCAGCAGGTATAGTCTTCCATTCGTGCTTTACAGTAGGAATTATGAAGTTTTTGCACTTTTCATTCTAATTCGTCGGACATATTTCCCAGGGTTAACATAAAGGGTTAGCTCAAGTGGTAAGGAAAACAGAGGAAAGTGCCTTACAAGCGCAAATCTCCAAGTCATCCCAATAAGAGCAAAATTCTTTATGCCAACCCTTCACAAGCGAAAGCTTGTGCAAAATAGTTGTGGAAGGGGCTTCGATTTATGGTGCGACCTAATGTTA
>JAOTQK010000018.1:3743488-3753954 GCA_025642025.1 Rhododendron ferrugineum | reverse complement strand
GGGACAGATCGGGGGTTGGAGGGGGAGCCAAACCAAGACTATTCATCCGCCAAAATTGTGAAGTAAATCAATAGCGTAAAAGAAGGATCAACATTAGAAATAAGTGCTTGTCTGGGAATGTACAAGCAGTAGAAAAATTACGTCAATCTCATATTTCTTTTAATTGCTTTAATAGGTGCAATCACTGAAGCTCGTCAATACATTATTAGACCAAGGAATCCAAATCAAATTCTAGATTATCAAATTCCTTTCTCTTCCATTCTGTTTCAATTCATGTCTAAAATCAAATGTTTTTAGTTCAATCTATTACCAATCTATTCTTTTGTTCCGTACTTATTCCACTTTAGTCTATGTAATCGATAGAATTGTTTGTTTTTTTTTTGGTAAGTATAGATTGAATTGTTGTTCGTGAGGTCGCATGTTCGAATACTACAGAGGCCAAACATTCCAAACCTTGAGGGGCCCGGAATAAGCCCAGATGCGTGCGTGCAAGTTGGCCCGGACATATAATTATTAAAATAAATATTCAAAAGTAAAACACAAATTGAACAGGATATATGTCGTAGCAAACCAAACAAAGAGATTAAGAAGCGAAACCTTTAACCTCTACGGCAAAAAAAGAAAAGAACAACCCACAATCAAGTGAGATACGTATTAATAGTTAATTACACAGCACAACAAATCGATTTCGTGAGAGAGGGAAATAGAGAGTGAAAACAAGGAGCCCAATTCGAATTGTAGAAAGAGCGATGTACCAGGGGACAGTAGTCGACGCTTTCTAGGTTGAGAATTAACGGTTCATGAGCTTCGTTAGAGACAGCGCCAATGCGATAGCTGTAGAGAGAGAAAGTGGGAGCGGGCTAGAGAGAGAGGGAAATTGATTGGCGGATGGGGGAAGGTACTAGGGAGTTCGGTCGGATCAGAAACCTGTTTTTGCGTACGGCGGCGGATCAGAGAGAAGAAGAAGACAATTGGGGCTTTTTTGACGGATGAGGAGGGACAGAAGGTGAAGTGGTGTCAAAAGTCAAAACAGATACAACAAACACTCTCTCTCTCTCTCTCTCTCTCTCTCTCTCTCATACGTGGGAAGGTTCAGTTCTCTCAATCTCTCGGGAAGGTTCAGTTCCATCCAGTTTTTGGATAGGGCATCGTCCAAAAGTGTTTTTAAAGTTCGAATTTAAGACAAACTCTTCTCTGATCTTCTTTGGAAGAGTTTATTTTAAATCTGAATCGTTTATTTTTTAAATAAACGGCTGGCGTGATAAACTACAATTCTGTAAGATAGCCCGTCCTACAGAATCCTCAGATCCAATTGGACATCGCTTCCTATGATTTCGGAGATTGGATTGGATTGGATTCGGTTCAGTTCATACAGTTTTGGATTTTTGGGTCCATCTTAAATAGGAGTAATTTTGTTTGTTGTTTTGATTTTAAAAAAACTTGTTGGGAACATAATTGTGGTAAAAATCACATTGATTGGATATTCTTTCATACTCCAGTATGATTTAGGAGTGCCATTAATTTTGACCAGAACTAAACTCGATTTATATGTAACAAAAAGAAAACACAATACAATAAAAGTGGATACTACCGGTCCGAAAGTACAAAAATAACAAATAAAACAAAATACACCAAACAAAACAAAAAAGAAAAAGAAAAAACCGCCTGGAGCCAAGACGCCAGAGTCAAACCTGTCGATCACACTCGTTAGGGGGTTGGAGTGGCCAAGTATAGAGTGACCAGGTATGGACACAGAGCAAACTCTCCTGGATGGACCCGCCGCACCAACTTGAGCTCGTTCCTGCCGCAGAATGAAGGTTGAAGCCGCTGCAAACGCTGCCACTGTCGGTGTTGAACTGGTTCCAAGAAACCAAATCTAGAACCCTAGATCTAGCTCCATTAATTTTGAGATACATGGAATACATAAATGGATTTCATTCTAGAGTTTGCAACTCTTTTGCTTTCAGGCTCCGTTCCAGAACGGAAAAAAAGCCCTTATTTTTTAAGAAGGCAATTTCAAGCTCAAAAATCATGTGCTTACGCAAATAATTTTTCTATCACTATGAATCTTATTTAATAGATCTCATTGAGATCTTTAATACGGTGAAAAAAAAATTGGAAAATTATTTCTCATTTTCATTATTTTTGAGTTTGAAAATGTGAAATAAGCTGCTTATTTTTTAAGAAGGTTTCTGGAACGGAGCTTCAACATGATATGTTTCCAAATCATATCGATCAGCGTGATTTTATTCTTAATTTATGTTCTTATCGATTTCTAAAAAGTGAACGATCCCAATTATCGAGGCGGGTTTAGAAGGGGCCAAAAAAATACATGAATTATCCATTTTATGATTAATTGCAGGGAATGCAGTTGGTTGAGGAAAATCTTCATCTCCACATGGAAATCTGGACACACAATCCACATAGGTGTGCCCATTTCTCAATAATCGAAACAATTCTTTATTGGGGAAGTAAATAATGCAGATCCACAAATGTGATAAGTTCAGGCAATCGCCCATATCTAACCCCGTTTCCAAAAGGAAAATAAGTATTTATTTTTGAAAAGGCAATTTCAAGTTTAAAAATTATGTGCTTACACAAATAATTTTCTTATCAATATGGATCTTATTTGATAAATCTCATTTAGATCTTTTATACAGTGCAAAAAAAATTAAAAATTATTTTACTATTCGTTTAATAAGTATCTTGAAAAGTATTAAAAATGCATCAAAAATTACTTTGTTTATTCTTCTTATGTGTTGTCAATAGCATAACGGCCTTTTTAAATTGCTCTTTTTCACCAAATCTTACTAGCAAAAGTGATGACATTTTGTGAGGAATAAAATAGCCCAACAATGATCCATTCTTTTCCTTTATTTCTCATACTTTTCATCATATCTTTTATATTTTGCAGGATAAAATGTGGGAAAATGATTTTTACACTCCCGTTTTTTATATCCACACCCCCTTTTTTTGTCTTTCAGCAAGAAAAATACATGAGTTTTTTTTTTATCCTCTAAACTATGCTCATTTCCATAAACTATTAATTTAACGATTTTATCCCCTCAATTATCAAACCGTTATCTACTTAGTCCAATAGACAACGGAAATTAGGAATTACTTGATTGCGATAGTCCTAGAAATAAAAATTAATTATGACCCTTTAGAATAAAATGATACGAAGTATAAAAATAAGATATTCGCACTGGTTCAAACAGACTAAAAATTGAAGCACTTAATTTTTTAATTATATTTTGTAATTTATAAATCTTGTCAAAAAAATTAAGTGCTCAAATTTTTAATCTATTTAAACCGGTGCAAAAATCTTATTTTTATAATCATATTATCCTAAATGGTCATAATTAATTTTTATTTCCCAGAGCTTTCATCATTAATATATCAGGGCCTTATGTGGTATTTTATAGAGGCTGAAACATGCATATGTTTTCAAGAAGACTGAGCTCCTTGTATAGAATTTAGATTATTTATATATATTATTAAAAAAATTAAGCGCTTCAATTTTCAATCCGTTTGAACCGGTGCAAAAATCTTATTTTTCTGATCATTTTATCCTAAAAAGTTATAATTAACTTTTATCTTTAGAATTCTCATAATCAAGTATCTGCCCTACAAAGTTCAAAACAGGGCCATACGTGTCATTTTCCGTCCAAATTCCTAATCTCCATTATCTATTGAACTAAGTAGGTAACGGTTTGATAGTTGAGGGGATAAAATCATTAAATTGCTAGTTTAAGGACTAGGTAGAGAAAATGAGCATAGTTTAAGGGATAAAAAAGAAAAAAACTAGAAAATACATACACCTTCAATACTAAAAAACAAAAAATGGAGCGTGGATATCAAAAAGAGGAGTGTGCAAATCACTCCCCTAAATAGAAACTTTATGCAACTTGAAAAGAAGTCACTTTAATATTCTTTTAGGCAATAACCAACAAAATAACATGTCATAACGATGTTAAATGCAACCATACAACAAGAAACAAACGAGAAGTATCGGACACATGCCACGCCCTTGTCCGAGATGCGAAGCGCCAGACACCAGTACTTGACTTACATCGAAGAATTCATGTGACGCAAATTGCGATTGAGAAACGACATCATAAAACAAATACTACTGTGTAGAACATAAACGACCAAACCCAATAGAAAACAGATGCAACAACCTTTCCGCCATCAAACTGAAAGAGCAGCCTGTCTTACATATGGTAAGGTGGTTATGCTCGTTCTTGCTCCTCTGCAAAACCTTCCGGGAAGGTACCCAAATCAAACATAACAGCCCCCAGAGACGTTGCCTAAGCTAGTATAGGCAGTCTTCCAAGGTAAGCAGGACAAATCAACACACAAACAACTACCTACTTGGCGAAGTCCTGGCGAGAGGTATCCTTGACAAGTTAAAACACAACAAAAAACACTCTTGAGAACGGCGAGCAAATGCTTAAGCAGTTCAACAAAATTGAGGATAGACTGGATTTTTTACAAGTCATAATGGAGACCACCAGAAAAGATCCAGACGTTTTGTCTTAACAATAAGAAACTTCAAGAAATCACCAAGCCTCGCTTTGCATACATTTTTGTTCTGACTATTCCTCCGCATCTAGGAGTTTGCAGCCACTAACTAATCCAGGGGAGAGCATCTCTCCAGTCCGGTAACAGTACTTGAATATCCTGTCAACGGCCCACCACAGGTCCCCTCTAAATGATGTTTTCCATTCACTTTTAGGCCCATGTGTAGATCATCCTCATACAAACACCGATAGAAATTGGAGAGGTATGATTTTTATGATTATTCTACAAACTAACAGTGATTGTATCAAGCTGAATTACAAACAAAACCAAACGGAGCGTCAAGTCCCAGTCAATTGGGATTGGCGACATGAATCCGCTTTTTCCCATTAAGCTCTGTCGAGGGAATCATGTTCTGATACGGATCATCATAAGGGGACTCATGGTGGGACTGTCCACTCCAAAAAGAACCCTCTCCCATTAATCAATCAAACATAAATTCGCACCTTATGAAAGATCAATAGAACTCTCTTAGGCTTTTGCTTCACCTTAAGAGTAACGCAATCAGAAATAGAGTTATAAACAGCAGATAAGTTAAAGGATTTCTCAACTAGATTGAAACAGTCAAATGATCAAAGGAGATAAGAAGGGAGTCTAATGAACTAACAGGATCCGGATCGATAATACATTGACAAACCAGCCAAAAGCCAAAACATAAGTTTTCTGAGACCATATGCTACAATAAACACGGAATTCGGTGTCCTACCATACCTGTAGCGCCATACAGCTTGAGAGAATGCGGTAAGAACAGAAGGCAACCATTCTGCCCGGAAGCTCTTTCTTGCCACTAACAACAGATCAAACTGAAGAGAGAAAAAAATGATATTCAGTATGCATTTACACTTTTACAGTAATCATACAAGCTGAAGTGAATTAAGGATCTAGCATAAACAATAGGCTAATCAAATGTTATGAAGCAATATCAGAAAGTGAATTTTTTTTGTCTTTTATGAGTATGTTTGTTTGTCACCAGATATTTTTGCTAGCCTTTTTTAGTATAATTATTGGACCCTGATTAGCTTATTTCCCAAGCCTTGATCCCTCTCCCTTCTCCGCCTGCCAAATGGGCTCTAAGATCTTTGTTTAGGAAGTGGAGAGAGACAAGTAGACAACAGATAATTGTGTCCCAACACGCGCTATTGGAGAACCATGGCCCGTGGGGATTGTTTTCCAGTCATGTCTTGAAAGACCTGCACCTGTACCGCCTAAATGGTGAGATATTTAACGCAGATCAATGCTTGATTTCAGCAAAACCAATGGTCAAGATCTCATGTTGCTCAAAAGTTGACCATTGACGTACCACTATTCGTTTTGAAATTTGAAGTCAAGCGGTGGGCTTTCAGAAATTATTGTGCTCAATGTCGTACAGGATTTTTTGTTTTTTATAAACTCTATGCTCTCTCCGGATTCTGCTTTATGAAACAGTAGAAAGAAAGGTTTTTATCTAGCCTCCCCTCCAGGTGGGTATTCGGCGTTGAAGAAAATTCCCTCACTATTAAGACCGCATAAGAACATCTTCTATTTTTTTGGAACTTATGAAGGATAGTAGTACCAGAGTTGGTCATGGAACCCATACGGGTTGCACATGTACCACACCATCACCCTTGTCACATTGCTTATAATTTTAGGCAATAAGCTTAAACGTCGTAAAAACGTAACCTTGTTTGGTGGAAATAAACCATAAAAGCACATGACGATTTTTTTTTTTGGACAAGTATAAAAGCACATGACAATAACAAGAAAGCAATTTCTTCATGCCAATTCAAGCAGTTAAATGAAGGGCTTGCCCCTGCATAAGAGTTCCACTATTAAGGAAAGAAGATATCTAATGATTAACCAGATATGTTCCCCCTTTTACAAAGGACAGTGCTACCCATGGCTTCTAAATTCACAACCAAATTATATATCACAGCCAAATCACACAACCTTGTGCCATCATGCAAAAGCATGCTAAACCCATATATAATTAACTTGAAAAAGACAATTTACAGACGACATGTCATATATCTTGACAATGTCCTCCCTGCTTGGGACTTTACCAATAAGGGCTTCAGGGCATTTGAAAAGATATGCATCTACGATCATGCTTAGCATTCCTCCGCAAAAATCAACTGTGTAGAAAAGATTCACAATAATCCTTTCGAAATTAAATTACCAACTAAAGCTTATTCTTCGGACTGAAAAAGAAAAGAAAAGAAAACAAAAAGGCACAGTTTGGTATGGCAGGCGTAAATCAGTTCAGGACAGTAAGACGTATATAACTTGAAAGGTCTGGTCACATTAAGTGTTTAGCAAAGTTTGATTCTTATGCCTAGTTGACCTCCCATTAGAGCTCCATCTTTGACAAGGTTCAAAACACAATTTCTGAACACTTGCTCTGCCTCAAATTCTCAATTACAACTACTACACTATGCACAGTTCAGTTCAGTTCAATTTGTGACATCTAAATCCTTCACCAAAGAAACACACGATAAATAAAGAAATCTCGAGATATACAAGATGATGTCTAACCTTCAGTATGACGACCTGTTAATAAAAGTGACCTCTGCACCTCAACGATCCACACAGGCATTTCTTCCTCCTCGGCTCTGCTTTTCCAGGCTGAATTGTCCCATAGTCATACGTCAGCTCTTTCATAGGAGGAATGTGGTTGATTGCGAAAAATGCAATATGTAGATAAGATCCCTCTCGCACAACAGGCTGCCAATAGACATTTGGAGTACAACTATGGTTCATAAATCGAGCTACATTGCCACCATTTTTTGCACTAATAACAAGGGGAAACGGGAGTTTAGGAGAGCCAGCAGAATTTCCAGGCATAACCTCTCGCGGTTCACAAATGCGAGTTGAATCAAAGATATAGCTATCGTCATTGTCAATCCCAATTTCCCCTTCCATGGATTTGGCGATGACTTCTCCTGCATACTCACAGATAAAACAACCTGCACGGATAGGATCCCAAGACCTTAATCCCCAACCTCTATCCTTTGTCCTAAACACCTCAAGGCGGATTTTCAAACCTGCCTGCGATATACGGTTCCTGCAGTTGGGAGGGCATAAGCAGGAAGGACCACACTCATGTACTAAGGATTTAAAACTCAGAAGAACCCCCAGTGAAGTATATGCGAGAGCCCCTCCATTTTTCTGAATGCAAGAACAGTTGAGGTCACCAGGTTGACATCCACCACGGCAAAGGCAGCTAAGAGAAGGTTGCTGTGAACTGACCGGTTTAGGGTACTTGAGAGTGGGAAAATATGTGAAATAAGCAGGGCCCTTTTCATGATCTACATCGTTTACAAGAGAAACTGGTAAACTCTCAGCCCCTGAAGTAAGATCAGGTAGGATAACCCCCACCCTCGAAGAAATACCTTCCTTCCAATTACGAACTGATTTCCACAAGGTAAAAGCTTCTGGCTGTCCGGCAGCTCTAACCAATTTATACTTAAAAACATTGCAACCTGACTTCCCTTTCTCCACCCATGACTCCTGGATATTATAAAGTCCATCATACACATATATCTTCCCAGTTGCATTTGATTCATCCCTCACACCCCGAATAACTCTAACATCGTTACCCCGATGCAAACTCTTCTCCAAAGCAAGATTACCTCTTTCGAGTTTCTGATCCATCATGACGTTATCTTTCCTGAGAACCCCACCTTGGCCACTATAAATTAAGACATCCCCATCCTCATCGTTATCCTCATATGACCCAGATGAAACTATGCTAACAGCGACAGGCTCCTCATCTAGACCAATCTTGAGACTCATGTAATCAATCCCGGCCATGGACTGTGCATGCAAACCCACCAGACAAATTTCCATCCTGAAAAAGAAAATATCTCCCACTTCTATCCCTGGGACTGCTCCAACCCTCTTTGTCATGTTCGTTCGAATCCCTTTACTCATCAAAAGTGCACCCGCCCTTAAGTCTGGGCGTCTCGTAACCCCAGGAGTAGATTCCTTGGAGTCTTCAGCTTGAGTAAACCTTCTCCGGAGTAAAGTATATATCATGAGTACATATCTTACCGACTCCCTATCACCATCAGATCGCTTAATTGTATCGAACCTCGTAAGATCAAACGACTGCAGGAAATCATTGGCTAATGCATCGAGGTCAATATCAGAATTGGTCGCGTTGATCTCTCGGCCACTCCTTGTCTTTCTCTGCGAATTCCCCCTTTTCCTGCCCGCTTTACCGGTATCTTCTGCAGAAGCAACATGCATACTGAATCCGCTCAGATATTGGTCACCCTGATTCTGGGAGTCACCATAGCCATCATCATTAGGTTGCGAATGAATACCAGCTTTACGGTTTTTCGAACCCCTTCTGGACGAACCTGCATTTCCATTTGAAGTTGGTGTTCTATATGAAGTTATGGGCACGGGTGATTGAATCGTGCTGTTAAACCCTCCTGCATGAGGGTTCTGTTGAGATTCGTTCGGAATGAGGAAAGGAAAGAATGGAGAAACACCGGGTGGGAAAGGACCGGTTGGAGGGACACACACAAAGGGGGAAGCTTGGGGAGACGAAATCGAGGACATGCCAGGTGGCGATGGGAATATCGGAACGAGACATCGCAAGGGCCTTATGTTCAAAACCCTAGACTTGTCAACAGACCCAGAAGAAGGAACAGACTCTGAACCCAAACCACCTTGTTGTTCCATTCTATAGTTCACACACACACACTTTCACGTATAAAAACTCCACACACAAAAACACAAGACCCAATTCAAAAAACAACAAAACAAACCTTAACAACAGAAAAATTGCCAGGAACAGTACGGATTACTATATCTAGCAACAAATTAAGTTAAATACAAGGAAACTGCTTCCTGGGACAAGTAGAGATTACACTTCAAATACAAGATATATAACTACTACTAAAACCGTAAATTAAAAAAATCAAGCTTTGAAAACCTAAATTTAAAAAATTAGCTACAACCCTAGAAACCCCATCTTGCAAAGATTGAAAAATGGAAAGTTTACAGTTGAGAAAATATACAGGGAAGCAAGAAAAAGTACAGAAATTAGATAATAGGGGATTTTTTATATTTTAAATATGGCTTTTACGAAATGAAAGTACAAACAGACAGGAAAGAGTGAGTTAAGAGTTACAACTGGAGGAGGATGAGATAAGAGAAGGTTACCATTTTTCCAGATCAGAAAAGGTTGAAATCAACCGAAGAGAGAGGAGCAGATCTCATGGGTAAAAATCCGAGGTCGAGAAAGATGAATTTGAGAGAGAGGGTGTGTGTTTGGGAGCACGAGCAGGAATCTCGATGTGGAGGAGAGAGAGAGAGGAGAGTGGTTTCACGCGAACACAGAAACCAGGGTCATTGTATACGGTTTTGCATACGTATGGGACGACGTGTCGGCTTGTATTTGGTTGGGATTTCCGAACGTGCGTAGGCTTGTTGAGTGCCGGTGGTGGGAATGGGGGAATTGAATGACAGTGGGGGTTGGTGCAATTTATTTCCAACCCATGATTAGGTTTTTATGGAATTCACCTAGACATGAAATGGAAGAAAATAATTTCACATACCTGAAAATGACAACTAAAAAAGACAAATACACCCCTCAAGTAAAACCCTAAATTCCCAACCCCAAATCACTTCCTCCTCATTGCCGCATCTCCAACCCCAAATCTGGTAAAGTGGACAAACCCAGGTACACAGCCAAATCTCTCTCCATTCCTCCTTCTCCCTCTCCTTTTCCCACTCTCCCACTTCCCACCCCCTCCTCTCTATACGTCGTAGTCTTCGAAGAGGCGCGACATGGCGTGGATTTCGGCTCCGTTCCAGAATACCTTCTTAAAAAATAAGTACTTATTTCACATTTTCAAACTCAAAAATAATGTAAATTAAAAATTATTTTTTTATTT
>JAOTQK010000018.1:3716856-3743388 GCA_025642025.1 Rhododendron ferrugineum | reverse complement strand
TTTTGCACCGTATAAAAGATCTCGTTAAGATCTATCAAACAAGATCCATAGTGCTAGGAAAATTATTTACGTAAACATACTATTTTTGAGCTTGAAATTACCTTCTTAAAAAATAAGTACTTATTTTTAGTTCCGGAACGGAGCCTTCGTCTCCGTTTGTGCAAAGGACTCCATTTTTTAGCTCTCTCTCTCTCTCTCTCTTTCTCTCTATTTCTGCAAATCAAATCAAAGGCAAGTTGAGTTTTGTTCACCCTCCACTTAAGAGGGTGAACATTACCCTTCTTTCTATTGGTTGAAATGATATGGGTTCCACCACAAAATGATGTCATGCTTACCAAAAAGTGTATTGCATGGTAAGCATGACATCATTTTATGGTGGGATCCACACCATTTCAACCAATAAGAGGAAGGGTAATGTTCACCCTTTTTTAAGAAGGGTGAACAAAATTGGTGGTTGTTATGGAGATTGGGGGTGACGCCGTGACGGTGTAAGAGAAGTGGGTTTGTGTATCATGGCTAGGAAGAAATTCTGCAACTGAAGATGGAGTCAGAGAAGAAGATACATAGGAGATTTTTTTATTTTTTTTTATACTTTTGCTCCTTGTATCAATATATGTTGCTCTTTTTATTAAAATTTATTGCACATTGTTGCTCCTTATTTTTTCGAAGTAGCACTTATCTAAGTTGCTCATTGTATCAATATATGTTGCTCTTTTTATTAAAATTTATTGCACCTTGTTACTCCTTATTTTTTCAAAGTAACACTTATCTAAGTTGCTCATTGTATCAATATATGTTACTCTTTGTGTGATCGAAGTTGCTCCTTGTATCACCGTGTGTTTCTCTCCATTTCATCTATTAGAGATTAAAAGGGTATATTAGTCTACCAAAAATAGGAATTCCATGACTTGGGAATTAATGTTCTACTTCCCATGACTTATGAATTCCAAAAAAGTAGTCCATGGATTGGGAATAAATTGCCCCAACCCCCACTGTCCTGCAATTGAGGGATGGTGCTGTGCATATCCGATGGTTCCGAGGTGCCCAGCACAGTACTGCGCACACCACTACATAACAACATCCCCAATTGTGTGGTGGTAGGGTCGGTAACGTGGGTTTTTTGTGTGTAAAAACCATATATATAGAACAGAAAAGATAGAAACTAGGACGACCAGACCATGAAAGTTGAAACCCTCCAAAGAAACTCTTCCCGTTTTGGGAGTTATGAACCGTTGATTTGTTGTCATTGGCAATTTTATGTCTTCTCTTTCCTGGACTATACCATGTCTCTATAGAATTTCGGTAATCAAATTGGAACAACAAAAATGTCAAGATTGTGGAAAAGTTTTCCCGAAAATATCCAAGTAAGTGAAATTAATAGTAGTTAAGACCCAAACATCAAAGTGAATTTGAACCATTCATTTCTTTTTCGGGAACATTTTCAAAAAACTTTTCCGGAAAAATGACGGACCAGGACGTGTTTTAATAATTGATACCCGCTAAGGACAAACTAAGAACATTTGTTAATGCTGAAAATTTCCTTGGCGGGTATTAATTATCAAAACACATTAGTGACCGTCATTTTCCCAACTTTTCCTCTGCCATTACATTGCTCTTTGAACAACGAAGCCCGTCGCATCTTTATTATTGGGCCTGGATACAAGTAGTTGGCCGTGCCAGGATCGGTAGATTTGAACAACGAAGCCCATGTTGCTTTTTATTGGGCCTGGAAACAAGTACTGGGCCGTGCCACCACAAAAATTGATGCCAGTATTAAGGGAAAATGACGGCCCATCACATGTTTTGATAATTAATACCCGTCAAAGGCAAACTAAGAACATTTGTTAATACTGAAAATGTCCTTGGCGGGTATTAATTATCGAAATACGTCATTGGCTGTCATTTTCCCCAGTATTAAACTACTCCCTCTGTCCCTTAATAAATGTCCATGTTACTATTTCGAATATTTTAAAAAATTGTTTATATTTTTTAAAATATATTATTTTTTTATGCAATATGAATTTCGTTTGAAAAATCTCAATTGGTTGTAGGAGTATTAGACAAAGATTTGAAAATTATGAAAACGGTATAAATTGAAAGATATAATTAATTTAAAAATACTATGAAAAAGTGTATTTGGACACTTATTTAGAAACAGGAGGAGTATTTTTTTTAGGTGAATAGGCAAGCAGAATGTAAAAAGATCAGTGTTTGCTTGGCCCTTTTTTTTTAATTTTTATTTAACGAAAGCTATTACTAGTAATTAACTTGTCATTTGTTCGACCCAAAAAAAAAATTTACCCCGTTCGGCTAAATAAGTCAATTGGTTTTTTTTTTCGTATTTGTTAGTTTTTCGTCATTTTTTTGGGGATTATTGCATCGTCATGACGAGAGGAATCTAAAAATTAAAAAATTATTATCAAAATTCAATTTTTTTTGAATAAAGACGAAAAAATTGGCTTATTGGCTTATTTTTGTCTTTTATTCAAAAAAATTAGGCTTCGATCGTAATTTTTTACTTTTTAGATTCCTCTTGTCATGACGATGTAATAATCCTTAAAAAATTGCCGAAAAACTAACAAATACGAAAAAAAATTGAATAAGTACAAAAAAAAATAAAACAATTAGCTTATTTAGCCGAACGAGAAACTTGTCATTTCAAGCTCGCAAGATGTTCAACAGCTACTAGTGTCTTTCGAGGAAGCATCATCCCAGATATATTGGAAAAAAGACAAAACTAAAACCCTAAAAAAACACAATTAAAACAAACAGAACACAGAATACAAAAATATAAGAAAATCATCATCCCAGTATTATTTTGATCAGGACAAAGAGTATTACTACTATATTGTAGCGAGTCATAAAAGAAAGTGATTACTTGTATTAAATCTAGACTTATATATGGTGTATGCTTGAACATACTTGCGGGTGCGATGTCGAGTGTCATAAAAGGTTTAATTGAAATCCTCTCTAACACCAATTGATTATAGGAGAGATGGTGAAAAAGTCTTCCGAAATTTCAAAAAAACATATATTTAAAATTAAAATATATATCAACTGGTATTTGAACCCGAATTAATTACAATTCTAACACATATTTTAGGTATTTTCTCAACAAATATATCTCCACGGCTCACACCAATTCTACTGTGTATCGAATAAAAAAAAGAAGTTACATTGGTATGCCCTAAAATTTACTATACATAGAAACTCAACTCTTCATGAATTAAATCGAATCAGACTTCAGAAGCCCTCACAAGCCCACATGGGGATGGTGCTATGTGCTCTGTGCTTGGCACGTTTGGGCCATTGATTTTGGCAATCAACGATCCGGGTTGCACAGTTTTGTGTGTAATCTCAACTGTCCTAACATTCGCCAATCCAAATCGTTGATTGTCGAAATTAATGGCTCAAATGTGCACATCACTATCTCTCAATCCGCCCAGTCGCCCACATGCATGTACTAACATTGCTATTCCAATTTTCTTACAAGCATGGGAGGTGACGCAGGGTCCAGTCACCAGCGTCTACCACACTTTCAATTTGCTTGGAGTCACGTCGATTTCACCCATCACTATCTCTTTTCTTCAAAAATATCATTATCGACCAAGAAAACCATCTCTTCCAAGATTAGAAATTTTTCGGTGCCGGGTCGGTACATCTCACATGATACCCATTCAGAACATTCGGGTCGTTCAATACATTTTTGGACGGTTCAAATTGAAACTCCGTCTCTCCTCTCACCCCACCATTCTCTCTCTCATTTTTCTCTCTTCAAATCAAAACCGTCCAAAACCGCAATAGATAGACCGAATGTGCCGAGTAAACCCCACGTGGTACCAACCCGGCACAAATTCTTCCTTCCAAGATAAAAAGAAGGGAAAAACACTACTCACACTGCTATTATCAATCACGATCCTCTTTGCAAGCCTTGAGTGGACTGTGGGGTTAGATCAATCTTCCCCCGTTGAAAGAGAGGAAATAAAATATCATCATCGATCCCCACACGTTGCCTCTGAGTTTTTCCGTTGTGGCATTTCGGCCCATTTTGGTCCACCACCATCATCACCACTCTTTCCTCCATCGCCTTTTTCCGTTCAGTCCACGGCATTTCGTCCAACCCCATGGCCCCACTGGCCGTCCATAAAGAACGGACCCAGTTATTCCCTCTCTTGCGAGAAATTTTTGGGTGCTGAGCGAGTACTACGTGGCGGTACCAGTCGATTATCCCAGCCGTTCAAAATGTGGACGGCCCAAATTTATTCTCTCTCTATAAAATTTGGGCCGTCCAAAACACGTTTGGACAGCTGAGATCGCCAATGAAATATCACGTGTGTGGTACCCGCCCCGAGAAACTTCTCTCTTACACCAAGTTGGTTAATTTAGTGGTTAAAAATAAAACTTGGACTTCGTTGAATAAAGCGCGGCGGAGTCCCTCTCTTATGCCAGGTTGGTTCAATGATTGAAAGTCGGATTTAGGCCCTCTGATACTAAGTTTTTTATTCTTTACGTATTTATTTTTCGTTTTACGAAATAGATCATTCTCTCGCAATATATCATCTTTAATTTTAAAAAAATACTTATTTTTCTTAACGGAACGGGGCCTTAGTTGAATAATACTAATCATACTTGAGTTCTTAATAGTCTCTTATTATGATTAAACATATACTACTGAGAATTCCAATGGGCTGATCACCAAGTATTCTACTATGAGATTTAGGAGTTTACTCCCTCTTAAAATCTCATATTCAACAACTCTTGAAACAATTTCACCCTCCCACATAAGCGCGTGAAAAAATTGTAAAAGAAACTGTAGAGATTATAGTCTGAGTTGCATTACCCAAAAAAAAACTTTGTCTGACAAAAGTACTTAGCTTTGCCCGATGTAAGTCCGGTGGAATCATCTGCACATATAATAGTGTGATGTGACGGAACAATACTCTCCATGGAAGCAACGGAGTCTCACACCTGCCCTCCTCTCCTGTTTAGGCACCAAGTAAATTAATGCTCCTAGCTAGGCAGAATGACTTTTCAGCACCGGGTATATCCTACATGGTACCCGTTCGGCACATCCGGCCATCTGATACACTTTTGGACGGCTCGAATTGAAACTCTCTCTCTCCTTTCATTCCAACACTTTCTCTCTCATTTTTCTCTCTTCAAATCTGAGCCGTCCAAATACGCAATGAATGGCTCGGATATTCGAGCGGGCACCACGTGGTACCCGAACGGCACTCAAGATTTTTCCAGCTAGACATGTCCAATACACACTATTGTTTTCACCTCCCAGTGAAACCTTTTTTTTTTTTTTTGATCCGCCCAGTGAAACCTTGAACAGTCTTTTTAAACCCACCTTTTTTTTTTAACCTCGTGCATGCATGTGACTCGTTCTGAACGAAGAAGTCCACAAAATCTTGTCCGTTTTGTAGATAGGACAAAATTCTTTTGGAATGATGATAATAGTAATTAATTAGACTAATAAGCTCACTTAAGGCACGCCACGGGTGCCATTAATTAGATAATTGCGCCAAATTAAGATTTTGTGTATGTTATCTTTGTATTTATGAGTTACTTATGACAGAGAGGAGCTTGAGACCATTTTGTCGAAAATCACCTTTAGAATTTATGTCACAATTTTTTTTTTTGTCCATTTAACCTTTTTCATGAATAAAATTTCCTATTTACACCTGCTCTTTCAAAATAAGGTTATTTTCCGAAAAAAGTTACTCCATGGGTAAATAAATGTTGAAGATTTGAATATTTTTATGGCTTTAGTTATTGTGGAGCCCAAATATGATTAGGTGGTGTACACCATTACACCACCACCAGATTGTTTGAAATCCATTTTGGAATCTCACACTAATGATCATAGTTTTTTTAATTTTCTTGAAATAATATTTTAAAATTTTCTTTTAAAAATCAGCTCATTGAATATCGGTAAGAACTTTATCAATTCACTCAATTTTGTCCCTGTAAATTTAGGGATAAAAGTCGATCAAACCTTTATCGCTAACAAACGAGTTTATTTTTTTTTAAAAACAAACTTGTTTCAAACAAATGGAACAATTTTGATGATTTTGTAATGGAATCCCGATTTGCCTGATGTATATTGAGGGAAAATGACTTGTCTTGTAAGAGAAAAAATGAGTACTTAAAAAATAAAAAACTTTAGACCCCGGTCGTTTTGGAATTTTGGATTTGAATTTATAGGTAATAAGTGTAGAAAGAAAATAGAGTAATGATTGAAAATATGAATAATAATTGGAGAAAGATAAAGAGAAAAATGAAAGTAATGATTGAATAAAAATGAGATAATAATTAGAATCTAAAATCTAAAATCCTTAAATAAACGGGGTCTTAGTGAAACGGGGCCTTAGTGATCTTAAAATCTTTGTGCAGGGTCTCCAATAAATTATTTTATACTCCCTCCGTTTCAATTTACTTGTCATTTTTGGAAGTTCGTGACACTTTTTAATTAATTATATCTTGTAATTTATAATATTTTAGGTGATTTCGAAAACATTGAATTATAGAATAAATCGAGATCTATCAAATAAGATCCATATTGGATATAAAATTAATTACCACTTCAAAGATATAACTAATTTTTTAATCCAGTTAGAATATAACTGGGATAAGTAAATTGGGACGAAGGGAGTACTATCTATCTCTCATTACTCGCTTGTTATTTTCAAAAACCTCTACTCAAAACCCAAACCGGAAGGGCCAGGACCACTGAATAATTACCTGTCGCTTCTTCCGAAAAGATCACAGAGCATGACGTCACGGCGAGCGGCGACATCGACGCGCCGTATACCGATGTGTCGCAAATCGCAAAAAAAAGTCCAGAAGTGGGCCCCCCACCCCCATCCTCGGGTGAAGAACTGTTTGGCCCGAACAAAGCGGGAGGGATGGTGGTACACGTGGACGTAATGACTCGGAGCTTCCATTTCGAGGCGTGCACTGGGTCCCACTTCCTTATCGGCGCCACGTCATTCACGCCCCCCATTACCCTCTGGATTTTACCCAAAAGTAGGAAAAAGGTAATGCTCTCCAAATCTCGTTTTGACTAAATTAACCTCATTTTAAGCTTTATGAATTTTTAACTTTAGTCACCTTCCCAGCTGATCCTAATTTGATTAGTAAGTACATTATTCGTTTTTCTTTAGGACATTTTCGTGATTTATTTGGAGATTGTGTAAATAAAATCGACTCACCTATTCCGCTAAGGTAAATAAAATCGAGACAAGTCATTCTATCACAATATGTTACATTTAATTTAAAAAATAAGTACTTATTTTAGTTAGTGGAACACACTCAATTTTTGGCTAAATGCTTACCCAAAAATTTCAATTCTTGTTATATAAAATTGGATTCAACAAATTAATTAAATACTTATCAAAATACTATCAAACGTTATCCGATCAACGTGGTTTTTGAAGTGATCAATATTCTCTGCGAGCTCTATAATGTAAACGGTTCCGATCATTAATTTGGGCCCGAGGATGACTCTCAAATGGCCCAAACTAGCCCGAACTCGAAGGGGAGGAAGATTGGAAGGGAGCTCAATCCAAGATTTTGGGATAATAGATGCAGAGAGATAGATAGAAGATGCGAGTAATAATAATCAACACACAAAAATAAAATACTGAATTCACATGCAATATGTTAGCCTCTTAAGATTTCAGATTCGATTTTCTTTGCGCGCAACTCTTGAGGTCAACTCACTATCATGCATAGGTATGTGAAACGGCTACAAGAGAAACGGTAGGATTGAAGACACTAGTTTTCCTTCCCATTCCCATTTTAAAGCCAGCAGACAAAAAGGCAGCATTACAATTAAATCCAAAATTAAACTCTCTTCCGTAAAAAAGGCAAAAAGTATTATACACCATTTTTTTTCCCACTTCTAATTCTAATAAAGGATATTTCTAAAATCTCAGTCCAAGTGTACGTTGGAACGGTGGGGACCCTTCTAGCTCATTTCCTTTCCCACTAGACACTTTAATCATATCTCCTCCTCCTCCTCCTCCTCCTCCTGCGGCTGAGAGAGCTTTCCTTCTTTAATATAAATCCACCACTCCCACTCCACGAACTTCCCCCCTCTCTCTCCTCCCCCTCACTCGCTCTCTCTCTCTCTCTCTCTAAATCGGCCGAGAGCTCAGCTCGCTCACTCTATCAACTCCGGTGATGTGATTGGATCCTCGCCGGTGAGATTGGCCGGAGAATGGCGTACATGTGCACCGACAGCGGGAACCTCATGGCCATCGCTCAGCAAGTGATAAAACAAAAGCAGCAGCAAGAGCAACAGCACCACCACCACCACCAGCAACACGAGCAACACCACCAGCAACCCGCGGCAGTGACGGGCCTGAACCCGTTCTGCCTGAACCCGTGGACCACCGCCAATGCCCCCGCCACCCTGCCGTACGGGCTGCCAGACCCGTTTCACGACGGAGCGGCGGACGGCCCCGACCCGGTTTCCGGGTTCCACTTCCCCGCCTTGGACCACCATTCCGCCGCCGCCGTGGGTTTTAGGTTCTCCGATTACGTCGTTGGCGGCGGCGGATCCGGCGGAGAGTACGACTCGGACGAGTGGATGGAGAGCTTGATCGGTGGCGATTCGAGCGAGTTCAGTCTCTACAGCTCCGATCCGTTCTCCGCTTGCCAGAGTCGACTCAGCATCGCTTCGTCTCCTCCTCCCCCGCCGCCGCCGTCCGATCTCAACCGAGTCATCTTTCCCGAGTCCACCATCCCGTGGGTTCCGTCTTCCCCTCAAAAGCCGAAGAACGACGTTGTTGTCCCCGCCGCCGCCGCCTCCTCGAGTTCACAGCACTCATCAACGCCCCTGTTCACGGCTCTACTCGAATGCGCACAACTCGTCGAGTCAGACCCCGAAAAAGCTTCCAAATCTCTGGGTACGCTCAGAGAATCCGTGAACAGACGCGGAGGTCCGAACGAACGAGTCGTTTATTACTTCGCTGAAGCTCTCCACAATAGATTATCAGACGCGGAGAGCTCCGGCGAAGAAGAAAAAAAGGAGATTCTCAAAATGCCCAGAAAAATCTCCGAACCGGCGACGGCTCCGTCCACGTCGGGGGAGGAACTCACGCTCTGTTACAAAGTGTTGAACGACGCCTGCCCGTACTCCAAATTCGCCCACTTGACGGCGAACCAAGCCATACTCGAGTCAACCCAGGCGGCGAAAAGGATTCACATCGTCGATTTCGGCATCGTTCAGGGCGTTCAGTGGTCGGCCCTGCTCCAAGCCCTAGCGACCCGGCCCGACGGAAAACCCGACTTGATCCGGATCTCGGGTATTCCGGCTAAAATCCTGGGTAAATCTCCGTCAGCGGCTTTACACGCCACCGGAAAACGCCTCAGCGACTTCGCCAAGCTTCTGGGTCTAAACTTCGAGTTCGAACCGGTTTTGACACCGATCCAGGAACTCAACGGGTCGAATTTCCGGGTCGACCCGGATGAGGTTTTAGCAGTGAATTTCATGCTCCAACTTTATAACCTGCTTGACGAACCCGAGGTCGGGGTCGAGACCGCCCTCGGGTTGGCCAAGTCGCTGAACCCGACGATCGTGACGCTGGGCGAGTACGAGGCGAGTCTGAACCGGGTGGGATTCGCCAACCGGGTGAAGAACGCGCTGGTTTATTACTCGGCGGTATTCGAGTCGATTGGGCCGAACCTGAGCGGGGACTCGCCGGAGAGGGAGCAGGTGGAGAGGCTGCTCCTCGGCCGCCGCATCACCGCGGTGGTCGGGCCGGGAGCCGGGAGGAGGAGGGAGCGCACGGAGGACAGTGAGCAGTGGAAGGTTTTGATGGAGAGCGCCGGCTTCGAGTCGGTTCCGGTCAGCCATTACGCGCGGAGCCAGGCGGATCTACTGCTGTGGAATTACGATTACAGCCCGTTGTTTTCGTTGGTTCAGTCGGAACCTGGGTTTCTGTCTCTGGCCTGGAACAAAGTCCCACTGCTTACTGTTTCATCTTGGTGTTAATTTTTTCTGCATTTCTGATGAATATTTTGGGGATGTGGCCCCTCCTGCCAAGCGGTGCTGAGCGGCAGATCCAGTTGTTTATCTCTGCAATGGACGGTTTGCGCTTAGATTCAATTCTAACTGTTTGTACCGAGATGAACGGTCGGATGCCATTCGGCACCAGCTTGGCAGGGGTGGCTTGGTCTTTTTTGGGTAAAAAGGGTGGCTTGGTCTTGTTTTGTCCACATTGGTGTGTTTTTTTGCTCTGTTGTGGAGTTAGAGAGTTGCCATGGAAAGGAACATGGTCTAGTTTAATTGAAGGTCCACTTATTTTTGTCAATGATAAAGCCTAGAATCACAAGAATAGTACAATTATAGATGTGGTATAGTCTGGTGGCCTTTTCTCGTATTCATCTTGATGATCGAAATCAAAATTGTTCAGTACCGTGCTATAATTCACGCTAACTGCATATTGATTGATGTGATTCGAACTACGTTTGTGTTGATTAAGAAAAAAAAGATTGCAACGCTGCACTTGAATAGAGCTGGTTTATTTGATTCACCTTAAATATGTTCCGAAACCATATTACAATTGACACTTGATTAACTTGATTTTGCTGTGATTGATGTTCTCGATAGTTTCAAAATGTTAACGTTTTTGACCATCAAAGTAAGCTCGGGAGTAGTTTCAAAAGGGACTTATTAAAATTGGAGCTTCAAAGTTCTCAGAGCAAATTAACATTTGATTAACTTGATTTTGCTGTGATTGATGTTCTTGATTTTATGTGTGTCCATATGATTCATCTTGAATGATTATTTTATATTTTCTTTCCTTTTGCTTTTGTTTATTTGATCGTGTCAGCTGTAAGAAATGGAGAAATAGAAAACAAGTACTGTTTGACACTTAAAAAATAGATGCAAGTTGCATATAGTACTACTATGAATTATGAAACAAACATGTTACGGATTTAGACCAATGGTTATAGATCCGGAGACGTTATCGGATTCGTTCGGACTCTACATTTACCTTATGAGATCCACGGACGGATGACCTTTGGACACACCTGCATCCGGATATATGCAATTTCGTTTATGTTACGAAACTTTGCTAGAATCGACTCTGAGAGTCTATAATAAAACGCTTGGAATGACAATTGATTTCTTTGAGGGTCAAGGGTCTATTACTTTGATAGTGGATTCATTGCTAGTCCCTTTGCCAAGGAAAGCAGTGACAAGTCTCCACCACCACTGTTATTACCCCTTTCAAATTATCGTATATCAATCAATCTTATTTCGAAAGACATCTACGTTGAAGAAAAAAACAAAAAAGATTGCGACACCTAATCGGAACTTGGTTAAAGTTTTCAATGAGTTTTACAAAAACGAACGATTTTTTATCGAGGTGGACTTGAAAAGAACCCGAATCGGCCCAAATCTCTTCTGCTGCATGTCTATTTTAAATATATGCAAGTTGTGTTATGTGGTACTATTATGAATCATCCTCATCCTCATGCTTCTGATTTTGTATTCGAGTCAACAGGTTGGCCCTGAGATTTTAGAGGTCCTAGGTGGGATTTGAAAATGGGGCATCTCAGTTTTTAGTATATGTATATGTTAAGGGTACACATGTAGCTCAGTGGCAAAGTGCTCATACTGGCATTTAGATTCACAGGCCAGGAATTTGAGACTCCAAGAACCTTTTCAAAACCAATTTTTTGTACAGAAGTTTGAAAACTTTGTGATAAAAACCGAAGGCACCAATATTCAAACTCGTGCTGCTGCACGTAACTCACCATTGTGTTACAAAGGCCTACTTGCAAAATATATCACATACATAATATTTATTATATACCAGTTTTTTGGGCCTAATTACTTGGCCCAAAAAAAAATGGCTTTAGGCGGTTGTCTGGTGGGCCTATGCCCAGGATCGGCGCCCTAAGTCGAAATCGCTTGAAAAAACAATTTTTTCTTAAGGGTGGTTGATTTTTTATTTTGTCTTTGGATTGGATTTCGTCATGCGCATTTCACTTGTCTTTTGCTTGCACGAAATGATCAACTAAAGAAGATGTCATTGTCGCCTGATAACCAAGACTTCTTTGCTGACCAGTTTGTCGTATCTTTTTTTTTTTTTTCCCTGACGGATTGTTCGGGGTAGTTTATGCGCATCTCAACTAATCTTCTCTTTTTCCCGACGGGTTGTTCGGGCTAGTTTATGCGCATCTCAACTAATCTTCTCTCTGGTCCGGCCAAAGTCAGCCATCCACGCCGGAAATGGGAGATTTATGAGAAATTTTCTTTCTTGCGACCTGACCCCATGAATCTAACCCAAGTCAATCGCGGGGAGCAGACTCACTAACCAACCAGACCTACCTTGGGGCCAGTTTGTCGTATCTAATGCAAGTGTTTAGTGTTTTGATTTCTGTCCAGAGTATGTGAAATTGTGGTCCATTGGCGTTTGCATAGTACTTTGATAGTGGCTTCATTGCTTGTCCCTTCCATTCTCCAAAGGAAGGAAGCCATCGTCAGTCTCCAAAACTGTTCTTTTTTCCCTGTAACTAAGATGTCTGGGTCTGTTTACGGACATCTCAAATAATTCTGGAGAACTAATTTCATATGCACCACTGTTTTTACCCCTTTTATTAAAAAATGATAGAACCACACTCATTTACACATTCACATTCACGAGAGTGTAAACTCTACACGCACTGGATGTCGGGTGCAACGCGTTTTTTCCCCAACTCGTTCGCAGTTTTTAGATCTCCTAGATCTCTGGAAAATGTAAAACGTCAGAAACCACGGTTAGCACTTGGCATTCAAAAAAATGTAGTAGTAAAAAAGAAAAGGGAAACTCGAATGTCTCATACTAGAATAAAGAGTGCACTGAATCTGGCAGAAATGATAAGCTGATTCAATTCAAATACTAGAATATCACAAACCTTAGGCAATGTACGCCGCATCACATCCGTGCACGCACTGTGTCTCGTGCTCGTGCCCGTGTAATGTTTGTTGTTAAGTACAAAGTGCACATTTCAGAACTTAGTTTCGATAGATCGGTATCAGTTAAGACTCGTGCTCAAAATATAGATTTTGAGATATACTGTAGTTTTCTGCACTCGAGTGACTTGACTATATATGCCAGTGACTCCATATCTCTCTTTCAGAAAAAAGTAAAATATCACATTGATGAACTTAAGATCAAGCTACAAAGTTCAACCAGGACAAACCAAACAAAAACAATTCAGCAGAACAAGGCAAGGACAATAACAACTAAAGCAACAAAAGCCCTAGAAAAAATTGATATAATCCTCCTCTCAAACTTGGTCTGAGCATCTCCAAGCAAGACATTGTAGTGGGCCGAAATATCCGAAGGTTCAAAGGGGTCAACGGGTTGAGTTTTGGGTCCATCGTCCAGTTGTCTCAGTTCGTCTTCAGGAAGTAAAACTTCTTAACACGTCATGCCACGTGTTTTCTGAGTGATAAGTGAGCCTAGTGTGATTATCCGAGCTTCGAAGGATTATCCGAAGGTGAGAGTTCATGTGTCGCTCGGTGAACTTCCTATCGTTCGGTGAGTTACATTAGCTGTTGTTGATCCCTCGTCCTTCGGCCAAGTGTATCCACGTTCGGTATCTTACTCCTTCAGAAAGTCCCTTGGACGTGGTTGTTGGGGAACGTTCTGGAAACCCTCGTTGTTATTCCCGATGATACGCGCGTTCGCCTTTCTAATGGCCGAGTTGACGTCTATGCACGATGGGACATCTCTGCCACAGATCCATGCGGCCCTGCAAATCTTAGAAGGCGGCTTTCATTAAATGCTCCTGACACATGACGTCATCCAAGCGTAGCAACGCGCGTGCGGTGCGCTCACAACTTGTTCAGCACTCCAAATCTCTGCCTATAAATAGAGGAGTACCCTATCTAGGGCAGGGGTCTAATTTTCTCTCCATTACAATCTTCTCTTTTCTAGCATATTTGCTGACCAAACTTCTTCTTCTTCTTCTTCCTCCGTATACTGACTAGATCGTCGGAGCTTCTTTCCAGAGGAACATCCCCCTCCGGTTTGCAGGTACACGGCATTCTTTCACAGACCAACAGCAAGAAGTTCAGGGTTAAAACAGCCCCCCACAGACATCAAATTTGAAATGCCATGCCGAGTGGGTGAATTGGCATTTGAATCAATTCTAACCAATATGCCAATTGTCTAGGTGTCATTTGATATCTCTCTCACGTCAAATTTGACATTAGATGTCAAATTTTCTTTGATTTCTTTACCAGTTAAAACTTCTAAAACTAATAAATTTGGCATGGTGGTTGGAGTGGACATTTTAAAGATGTCAAAGTTTGACATGTCGAATTGTCACATAAGCCCAAGAAAAAAATTGACATTCCCAAATTTTGAAGTCTAGGTTGGAGATGCTCTTAGGATTTTTTTACCTTGCAATTCTTGCACTCGTTAGTTTTTGGTTTTAGAAGTTTATTCAGGACAAACATCGCTTCAGTAAACTGGAGAGAGGTCCAGCCTTGATTCCAATTCTCCGAGTTGAAAATCTCTGCACGAGAATGAGCAGTAGAACAAGACACACGGGTACCGTCACCAACCTCTGGATCGATTGATTCGCTTCATGAGAATGAATCCAACCTTTTGGCTCCAACAATATCAACCGCAGCTATGAGTTCCAATTGCAAAGCACAATATTCAACCTTGATCTGGAATTAAGATAGAAAGGGTCATTAAACTGAACAAAATGACAACCGAGAAGTATTAACTATAAAACCAAGGAAAGTTGGAAATCCTACGATATAAAGCTTCGATCCTGCCTTTCTAAAGCTTTTTTTATCCAAGGATCTTGCATCTCTTTCATTGAATAGTTTGATTCTGGCATTACTAAGAGACAAACGAGTACTAGCTATAGCTATAGCTATAGCTTGAGCTAATTTGTCTTCATATCGTCGTATAAGGGTGGGAATGAAAGTATTTGACACGGGAGCTCCTTTCTATATTGAGGAGGAGATAGCAGAGGATATATTCATGAAGCAATGCCCTTGACCATCGTAAAGAGCACACCCCCTTATGGGCAGTTGCAAGTTGTCCTAATGATTTACAGCTTCACATTCAGAGAATCCATATCAATCACATGTTACAAGATCATCAAATTATTTCCAACAAACCAGAAACCATTGTAAACCACAGAATCTCCCTCCTATACAGCAAAACTATGGCATTTGAAAAATAGAAATGAAAGAACAGAAATGCAGAACTGATACCGTCACTCAATAATATAAGGTTTGACGAACTGGGGGATGGTGTTGTGCGGGTGGACAAGCTGCTGAAAGTCCTAAAAGTTGAAAAGACTCTACACATTACTGGACACGTATCCCCCATCTTTATCCAAGTAACAAGTGTCCTACCCAAGTATTCGATCTATTTTGACGAATCCATGTACTCTACATAAGTTATGCTTGACAAGGCCAGCCAAAATAGTGCTACTCCCTCGTAGCATTGTCAAGTTTAGTTACATAGTGTGAGATTCTATTGCAGCAGCTGCTATTCGAAGGTCCTAAAAGTTGAAATGACGTGAAGATACAGATGGGAACATCATATGTACAGACCTCCCGGGACAGGCCTCTCCACACAATCGAGAAAAATGGGGTTTCTGATCTTCACAAACACTGTGCTTCCTCAAATCTCCATCCTTCCGAAACTGAACTTGACAGCCTCCCCACCCTCCGACACAGCCTGCAATGACTTATAGAGTAAGCATCGCGCTAAATACTGAAAGAGTTTAGCCAAGGCCCAAGGGTAATGAAATTTGCTCAAAAACCAAAGAAACACCGAAGAAGCTCAATTATTCTTCTTCCTTTTTAGCCAAAGTTACGATGTTAGAGAGTTAAAATCACTACAAGTTGTCTTGCTCCATCAGCTTCAACCTAGAACAAACTCATAGTAAAACAATTGGGCCAATTGTCCAGTTAAAAATTGGGATAAAATGAGTCAATAAACCAGTGGATACTAGAGTAGCTACATTTACAAGGGTTCTAGAAAATGTGAATATATTTTGCTACCTAACAATAGGACTGACAAGTTTATAGGAGAAATTAATAATTTGTAGGCTACCTAACAAAAGGATTATGACACTAAATGGGCTCTTAAAAGAGCTGATAGAGATGCTCATATGCGTAGGAGAACAGAAAGGAGCCAACATATCTCATAAGCAAGTGGAATATGCAATGGAGGAAGACAGAATCAACAAGAGATTTGAGCAAGAGTATCTCATTAGCATCAATAACAAGCCCATCCATCAAGAGGCAGCATTTTAGCTTAGCTAATCCCAGAAAAGACCAAAATAAAACTAATGAAAAGACCAATAATCACAAGACATACGGCTGGAATCAGAAAACCGATGTATTGATAATGATATATTCTAAATAGCATAGCGATCTTTCACCAATATGGGAACAACGACGACTTGAAAACCAAGTTGTCACTACGAAGACGAATTCTGCTCAGCTTGAGAAATTAAGGAGCCCAAAAGACATCTTGCTCAAGGAGACATATTACGTACATGGTAGAATGCTGGTGGACGGCTCAGCAATCCAACAGAGTACACAAGCTATACTGTAGGAAAATGAATCTCACATGTCTAATGTAACAAAGACCAAAGAGACCACAAACCCATAAACCACAAATCAGTTCAATTTGCACCTCAGCTATGTTACATTTCTTGTTCTTAGAAACGGACTGTCTCTTGAATAGGAAAGGAAAGAGGCAAATATATGCAGTAAAATTATCTTGGTAGGCGCCAACTAAACGTTTCTCTTCCTATTGAAGTTTAAAATTGCAGTTTTGTTTGTCGTTGCCACATTAGTCTATGTTCCATTGTCGGCAGTGCATTGAAAAAAATAAAGAAACTGTCTGAAAAAGCAAATGAAATTACCACCGGGAAAGGGGGGGAAAAGGAAAAAAACATCCAGTGAAACGAGAGGAGAGGGTACTTGCAAGAGTCATGTTGGACCAATTAGGCCATGTCCAATCCTTGATCTGTTTTTTGCTAGGAAGAATGAACAACTCCAACGGTCTTCGTCAAATCTTGTAACAGAATCCCAAACTTATCCCACATTTATCACCATTTTTATACTATTGAAAAATGAATGCTCCAAATCTTTACTCTTCAAAACCTTTCATCTCCAATATTTCTAGTCAACTAACACTAAAAGAACAAGGCTAGGGAAAACACTATTTATCATGCCATTCATTGGCCAATGGCCAATAGGCGATAGCAGAAGCCAGAAAGCTAATGAAACCAGAAAACCAATATGTTGCTTGTAGAAATGAATTCCATGGGGAAAAAAAAAATGCAAGCGAGGCTTGTGATTTGTACCCATTTATTATGAACTTCTTCTATGCACAATCCCAGTATCTTCATCAATGGCATCATCCCTCAGGAACCTGTGGAGATAGGAGAAGTTGAAGAAACTTTCATAGCTTCCAGTCTTGAAAATGAGTTTTGCATAGAGATAAAAGATGAGGAGAGAAGAGCCGAGCCGAGCGAGTTTGGTGAAGAACTCGCCCTTCAGAGGCGCGAGGTTGCTGGCGTCCGGATTCTATAGGGACTTCGCATCTTGAACCTGGGAAGTCCATCAAAACGACGACGTAATTGTGTGAAGCTCCCACCGTATGGATAGAAACTTGAAATTGGTAAATTGTGAACTCATTTCGGATTATTTCTGCGATCGAAAGTGTCCAAGTTGTAGAATTTGCCAAGAAGATAATCATTGTTGAAGATCATTTGGATCTAATACCGATTGATAGAAAATTGAAGATGATCTCTTTGAATTTGTTTTTATGAAAATAGGTTCGTCCATACTGGATCAAAGCCATTTAAAAGAACTCGCACGTCAGAGATGCGAAGTTGTTCAAAACGCCGTCGTGCGATTGTTTTGGTACTTCGCATGTTCTACCTGAGAAGTCCATTGAAACGACGTCGAGCTCCCGTTGTATGGATTGCGACTTGTAAATGGTAAATTGTGAACTCATTTCTGATTATTTCTGTAATCGGAACTGTTCAAATTGTATAATTTGTCAAGATGATAAACCGTGTTGAAGATTATGGGAATCAATCACTTGTTGATACGTAATCGAAGATGATATGAGTGAAGTTTTTTTTATGAAAATAGGTCTTGCCACACTTGATCAAACCCATTTTGTTACGGCCTCTTTGCAGTGATGGCGTCTTCGTGTAATTGATAAATTGTGAACTCATGACAGGTTATTTCTATGATCAAAGCGGTTCAGGTTGTAGAAATTGTCGAGACAATGAACCTTGTTGAAGATAACAGTAATCGAGTACTGCTTAGTACATTATCGGAGATGATTTGTGCGAGTTTATTTTTACGAAAATAGATATGGCCGTACCGGATGAAACCCATTTTATCACTGGATGTTGGGAATTCAATCCCGGAGAGGGGGAGAGAGAGAGAAATGCGGTTGTTCAGCAGAAATGGAGCTTGTTATGCATTTTCATCGCGCTCTACAGCTGAGGAAGGAATTCATGGGACTGGTCTTTCACTGCCATTGCTACAGGTCTCTTCCACCCTTCAGGCTTCAACCCTAACTGATAACAATTATGTTTATATTGGATTTCATGGTCTCATTTCCCCCCCCCACCCCCCCCCCCTTTCTGAAAGGCAATTTCATGGTCACTTCAATTTATCATAATCCGTTGATGGTCTTTTTATGTTTTGACTGGCCTTATATGCCCGACCTCGTTGTTTGTCTGCTTTCGCGGTATGTGTTGTTGAGCCTGCTAGTACATTTGCTTGCGTCTAGATGCTGTTAGTTTTGTTTCATTCCTGTATTTTGCAGTGAAATCTTGTAATGCCTTCGGGCGTTTGAAGCGGTTCAAAAGAAAAACAAAAAAAAAAAACTTTGGCTGAGGGGATATCACAAATCACAACACTAATCTACTAATAGCCAAAATCTCTTCTTATAGTTCACATCTGCTTTGTGGTAAAATTCACTGTGCTCTAAAAGAAATGTTCTTGCTTATTCGACGGTATAAGTTTTGTTCCAACGGAAAATTTATTTCCCTTTACTTTCACAGTACATTGAATTTGGTTGTATTTCATCCCTTGGAGATACCTTTACATGTGTACTTCCAGATTCCTTCTACATAATAGTAGAACACTAGGCTTTACAGAAGAAAAAAGGGTGAGCAAGCCTAAATGCTGGTGCGAGGTGCATGAATGGTTGCAAAAAGATTCGGTATAGCATTATATCTTCAGTTTTACTAACCAAAAAGGAAGGGGAATATCCTAAGTTTTGTCAAAACTTTTATTCTGAAAGTTTTTTGCATGGGCTCGCTTGCTCGGACTTGGAAATTATTTTTCTCAATTAGCTAAAAGTAACATTTTGGTATCTCCTTCGGTTGAAAAAGGCACCTAACATAAGGTAGTAAGTTTAACTTCATTGAACCAATTTGCTTAGACACTTCACATGCAAAATTCTATATAAGCAGCGGAAACCACCTAGCAACAAATCCCTCTAAGTTTTAGAATTAACAAGTACAATCGAGAACAAGGCATGTTGCAGAATGTCCCTGAAGTTGGATTATTTGAGTTTTGCCTATTCAATCTGCTATTCATATTGGGCACTTCATAACTGACAGAACGGCAAATGCTGATGAGTGAACTGTGTTGGATGAAGTAGTGTATTGTTCTGAATCCTGAGTTTTTGGCATATGCTTATCATGTTGCTGTTGTTGCAGCAACGTCAACAGGTATTGGCACTGAAACTGCGCGAGTTCTAGCATTGCATTCTGTCCATGTACCAATGGGCGTTAGAAGTATGGCTTCTGGAAAAGAGGTCAAAGAAGCTATAGTTAAGGAAATCCCAACTGCAAAAATTGAAGGTATGGGATTGAACCTCAATTTACTGGCATCAGTGAGGAAGTTGGCATCGAAGTTCAATTCATTGGGTCTTCCTCGGAATCTACTCATGTAAGACATGTTAGGGAATCAGGAATACTGACTGAATTTTCCTCTCTCTCTCTCTCTCTCTCTCTCAACTTACATTTTTATTGGAAGCTTGATTTCTGTAAGTTAGATGGGTTTATGCTTGTTCATGAGCCTGAAATGCCTTTCTATTATTTCAAGAAAATTATATTGATGCAAGAGAAAACTCTGAAAAGAAACCTCTGTGTGGCTTCATATATTGCATTAACAGATATCCATGTGGGCCTATCTGTGCCCAAAAGTGCAATATCTTCTCTTGTGTTAGTATATTGGATGTTAGGCATATATCTTTTACGCAATCAATGGTATATTGGATGTTAGGCATATATCTTTTACGCAATCAATGGCAAGGTTGAAAATCTTATTGTCTACCATTTCCTTGTGTACTTGCTGGATAATCCTTTTCTGGCCTCATATTTTCAAACCCTCCACTTACAGTCTTAATTGGATCTTGTTGACGCGCGGTATAGAAAGAAACCATGTGCTAGTACTTATCTTATTGGCAATAGCATATCAAATGCTAGGCATCTATCTTCTAGACTATTGTGACAGCTTTCTGAATTTTTTCAACACCTTTACTTCCTTATAACTGCCAAATCAAACAGTACCTCCCCTAGGGCGATTTGGCTATTCATATGTTATTTTCTTGGCCACATTCACTCAGCTCAATCCCCTCATGGGTGGCCTTCGTTTCTAAAATTGTTAGAATGATTCAGTTTTATCTCTGGTTGAATAACATATCCATCTTTAGAAGGCTTGCTTGGTCTTAAGCTTAACTATGTGCACAACGCAATTCCTTTTTCTTGTTGTAAGTAATAATGCAGGAATCATGCAACTCCATTCATGCTTTCTAAAGACGAGACAGAGCTACAGTTTGCAATAAACCACTTGGGTAAGATAAACTTGTAGGTACAAATTTTTCGTAGGTTAGTGGTACATTCAAGGATTTGGAATGCTACATATTTTGAGTTCGATCAGTTTTGGCCCTTGCCGATTCCTGAACTTTCTTTTTCTGCATAAGTTAGAAATACTAGGCTTGATGGAAGCTTCGGCAGCTAGTTTTTCTTTTTTTCTGTCGCTGATGTCGGTTAAATTTTGGTTAAGCTGTTACTTCACTGATTGGTGTTAGTAGGGTAAGTGATTTAAGATGTTCTATATTCTTCTTGCAGGGTTTTTTTTTTTTTTTTTGAACAGCACATTTTCTTTTGACTGATCTAATGTTGGAAACCATGAAGAAAATGGCGTGGAGAACTAGCAAAGAAGGTAGGATTGCAAATGCATCATCAAGATGGCACCATTATTCATATGCAGAAGGGATCAGATTGGACAAAATTAATGGTCAATCAGGGTAAGACTACGTTGGAGCCATTACAACACATTCACATATCAATTTGCAATCAACAGTTCCCGTCACATTTTCCATTAGGAGTTAGAAGTAGCTTGTTTGATCAATATAAGTAACTTATGCTTGAGCAACAAGGGGTAAATGCGTTGCAAGAGCAGATATAAGCTACTCCGCCTCTCTATGCCATGTGATTAATCAGACAGCTAACAATACTCCACTGCCCTTTGCAACTTTTTTAAGCTTTGAATGCAGGAAATACTTTATATTCTTCGAGGGATTCATCGAATTCCAAAGGGCTTCTGAATCATATTGCTCATTTTGTTATGGTAAAAGCCTCTTTGTTTGAGTATTTTAGTCCATCTGCACTTCCTCTGTTTCTTTGCACTAACAGGAGGATCCTTCATTTTCTTAGTTGGTACTTGGTAGCATTAGCCCCATAACTTAGATTTTTTGGTTTGCTTTCTTTGTAACGGAGGAAATGTCCTCCCCGATTATGTACCTTGCTTTGTACTGTAATACACTCTCATGGAAAATAGAACAGGAATTACATGCAGGCATACTTTTCTAACACGAAAGTAGTGACTATTCACCCTATCAGAGACTTGGGCGATTCAGAACCTTCTTTTCTGTTGGTTGTCATTGTGGAGTTTTTTTATCGTGATCACTTGCATTAAGAATTACTAGTTGCTTGTTCAGAACACGAAAAATAACCTTCTTTTCTGTTGGAAGTCATTGTGGAGTTTTTTTTATCGTGATCACTTCCATTAAGAAGTTGTTCAGAACACCAAAAATAGAGGACATTGAATTTTTGACATTTCTTATTGTAGGGTTGCTGCTGAAAAGGAGATGCGGTGTAGCTAAGCATCTCCTGCGTTTCCAGCCCAATGCACTGTGCTTATAGACTTGGAAAGTTGATCTCTACGCATCCATGTTATGTAAAAGGAAATAGGCATACATATCATATATATCTCTTTCCAAAGTTGAGGTCTAATTTTTGCTTCTTCAAGTGAAGTACTACCTCTTTAACTTATCAGTCGGAATAAATGAAAGGGAGCAATCTGTACTGGTAATCTACAAAGGTTGGAGTTCAAAATCCCGCGGTTGCAACTCAGGTATGGTCTCCCCCTTTGGGAAAATCAATGGAATGCGAATTGTGATGTGGCTATGTCTGGGATGAGAAATGACGCTTTGTCTGCTGTTGTTTTCAGAGATTTCAAAGGGAAAATTGTTGACGGAGTGGTGAGACCTCTTACGGTTAGTTCGGTTTTGGCACGGCGAGGTAATGGCAATTCGGTAGGCTGGGTTGATCGCCCATGAGAAGTCAATGCTTTGGTGGAAGATATCAAGGGTCTGATTTATCATAGGGATTTGTTCAGTGAATTGGATCGGTAGAGCAGCTAATAGAGTAGCAGCCAAACTTGCCTCTCTGGCTCTTAGAAGAAATCTGCCTCACTCGTGGCGTGCTGTTTGAGATGTTTTCATGTTCCTGATATTGGTGTTTCTTCTTGGCCTTTTCGGCTGTGTATCCGATCAACAAAGAAAGAAATATAGGGTATGTCATGAAGGAGCGCGAACGGCTAGAGTTTATCTCTAACTAGACTCCTGATTTTGATGAAAGCACAATTCAAAGAAATGCTGGGCAGGCAATTTTGAAGATTGAATTTCTCTTTTCTGAACTTGCCTGAGTTCCAATCATTCAATTCCTGTCATTGAAAATCAAGCAAAAGCAAGATATCAAGGTTGGCCTTTTTTTCTTCTAAAAAACAGGAGGTTCACCCATGTCAAAACTGCATTTTAAAGGGTACCAAAAGACTAATTTTGTAAAAACAGCCTATAAATTTTTTTTTGAAAAGAACCCGAATCGCTCTGGAGCTTGTGACACCTAATCGGAACTTAGTTGAAGTTTTCGATGAGTTTTTTAAAAAAAACAAATGATTTTTCGTTGAGGTGGACTTGAAAAGAACCCGTACCGGACTAAATCTGGAGCTTCCACTGCATGTCTATTTTAAATATATGCAAGTTGTGTTATGTGATACTATAGCGGATGCCCGTGCCTAAAGACAAGTTGGAATGTAACACAAGTATGAGTTTGGCGATTAGAACATATTGGGATGTGATGTTTATTGGGATGTGATGTTTAGACAGAGAATTGCTCACCTTTCAATTCTAACTCAATTCTAGTTACGGGAAAAAGACCTAAATGTTAAGTCAGAAACACTTCCCCTGCTTCCTATTCTATCACCCTCGCCCGAGATTCCCCATATATATCCAGTCCCAACTGGCTGCTTCTTGGCCACGCCCCAAAGGCAAAATGGAGTTTAAGGATGTAATGAAAAGGAAAGAGAAAGGTCACCGACATGAATGAAAATATAGATAAGGAGGAAACGATCCGCCCGAGTCAAAGAAGGGAATCATTCACCATAGTTAAGGCTTCTTTTCGTTTATTATCCGTTCTACTCAACTGGTCTAAGCGATAGTTGTAATCGTCACAAAGCGTTAGTTATCATTTTGATTTATATATTTTCCTAGTTGATTGTAAAGGGTAATATTTACATAGAGATACATTGCCTAAAAGTGGAGGATAGAGAGGTATAGATTTATAAGAAGAATATTTTATGTGTCTTTTCAAAAAGAAATGATCTGATGGCTACAAAATTAATAGGAAGTGATCTAACGGTCGTAGAAGTTGCTCTTGTTTATATGCCTAAACATTTTCAATGTTGAAAATCTCTATTATAAAATAGAAGGGTGTAGGGACAAGTTGTTGGAACGGCTTAGATTCATTTGATCTAAAGGCTGTAGTGCATCATTCAACTTTCCGGTTAAGTGCCTATGGTTTTCACCTAAATCACACAACTGCCATCCCCTTCCAACCGAGATTCGTAGTGCCGTAGGTACGGGCTAGCACTAGTGTTTTATAATACTCCCTCCGTCCCTTTTTAAGTGTCCTGCTTCGTAATTCCAACTTATTAAAAAGACATCATCATTACACATTTCACATCAACTGCTACCTCTACTTTCTCTCCTTACCCTCTATGAAAATATCATCATTACATTTTTACTCACATACTTTTCAAAATGGAATCTACTTTTAGGGGCAAAATAGAAAATTCACCAACTTTTACCCACTAACTTTACAAAATGGACACTTATTAAGGAATAATCCAAAATGAAATACTGGACTCTAAAAAGGGGATGGAGGGATTATGGGGGAAAAAGAGGGAGGAAAAAAAATGCAGTCTAGGCTTGTGATTTGTACCCATGTATGAACTTCTATGCACAATCCCACTATCTTCATCAATAGCATCATCCTTATAATGAGTTTTGCATAGAGATGGAGGAGAGAGAAAACCCAGAGAAAGAGCTTACCGAGCGAGTTTGCTCAAAACGGGGTCGACGGGGTGACCTTGCATTGCAACGGGAGGTTTAGATGATTGGATTGAGTACCTATAGGTATTATATTGATTTTATTTTTTACGGGAACCCTTGAAAAAATATTTTACATCTAATGAACGGCTCGAATCATTTGTGTGGGATCCGTGATGGGCCCCACAACAAAATCCGTGCACAGATGTATGTGTGGTTAGCAGGGTTCAATTGGTTACTTGCGAACTCATGACGGATTCTTTCTATGATCGAAAGTGTCCAAATTGTAGAACTTGTCGAGAAGATAATCCACGTTGAAAATCATTTGAATATTATACCGATTAATACACAATCAAAGATGATCTTTGTGAATTTATTTTTTTGAAAATAGGTTTTGTCCATACTGGATCACTGGACGGTGAAGAACTCGCGCTTCAGAGAAGCGAGGTTGTTCAAAACGACGTCGACGGGGTGGCCTCGCGACTTTAACACAGGAGGTTTAGGAGTGACGACGTCGTACGGACACTTTTGGCACTTCTCAATTTGAACCTGCGAAGTCCGTCGAAACTTGTAATTGGTAAATTGTGAACTCATTTTGGATTATTTCTGTGATCGAAACTGTTCAAATTTTAGATCTTGTCGAGAAGAAAAATCAAGGTTAAGATTATGTGAATCGGTCGCTCATTGATACGTAATCGGAGATGAACAGTGTGAAGTTTTTTTTATGAAAATAGGTTCGGCTGCACTTGATGAAACCCATTTTGTTGCGGTCTCTTTGCAGGGAGTAGTTTTTAAATTGTGAACTCACGACGGATTATTTCTATGATCGAAGTGGTTCAGGTTGTAGAAATTGTCGAGATGATGAACCTGGTTGAAGATAACATTAATCGAATACTGATTAATACATTATCGGAGATGATTTGTGTGATTTTATTTTTATGAAAATAGATATGGCCGTACCGGATGAAACCCATTTTATCACTGGATGTTGTGAATTCAGAGAGAGAGAGAGAGAGAGAGAGAATGCGGTTGTTCAGCAGAAATGGAGTTTATTATATGCATTTTCATCGCGCTCTACAGCTGAGGAAGGAATTCATGGGGCTGGTCTCTCACTGCCATTGTTACAGGTCTCTTCCACCCTTCAGGCTTCAGCCCTAACTGAGTACTATGTTTATATTGGATTTCATGGTCACTTTCTTTTTTCTTTTTTTACTTTTCTGAAAGGCAATTTCTTATTTCATGGTAACTTCAATTTATATGCCCGACCTCGTTGTTTGTCTGCTTTCGCGGCATGTGTTATTGAGCCTGCTGGTGCATTTGCTTGCGTCGAGATGCCGGTAGTTTTGTTTCATTCCTGTATTTTGCGGTGAAATCTTGTAAGGCCTTTCAGGCGTTTGAAATGAAATTACCTCTTGTTCAAGAAAAGAACAACTTCTTTGGCTGAGGGGATATCACAAATCACAACACTAATACACTAATAGCCAAAAATCTCTTCTTATAGTTCACATCTGCTTTGGGGTAAAATTAGTAGTAGTAATTCACTCCTCCAAAAGAAATATTCTTGCTTATTCGACGGTGTAAGTTTCACTCCAACGGACAATCTGTTTCCCTTTACTTTCACAATACATTGAATTTGGTTGTTATTTCATCCCTTGGAGATACCTTTGCATGTGTACTTCCAGGTTCCTTCCACACAATAACAGAACACTAGGCTTTACAGAAGAAAAAAGGGTGAGCAAGCCTAAATGCTGGAATGGTTGCAAAAAGATTCGGTATAGCATTATATCTTCAGTTTTACTAACCAAAAAAGAAGGGGAATATCCTGAGT
>JAOTQK010000018.1:3688370-3709966 GCA_025642025.1 Rhododendron ferrugineum | reverse complement strand
GTTCTTCCGCACTTGAGGTCTCTTGTGGAAATCATTGAACATGGTCTCAATGATGAAAATCAGAAGGTCAGAACTATCACAGCTCTGTCATTGGCTGCTCTTGCTGAGGCTGCTGCTCCCTATGGTATTGAAAGCTTTGACTCGGTTTTGAAGCCTTTGTGGAAGGGTATTAGATCCCACCGAGGGAAAGTCTTGGCTGCCTTCCTTAAGGCAATTGGTTTCATCATTCCTCTGATGGATGCAATATATGCTAGCTACTATACGAAGGAAGTGATGTTCATTTTAATCCGTGAGTTTCAATCGCCCGATGAAGAGATGAAGAAAATCGTGCTGAAGGTGGTGAAGCAGTGTGTGAGTACAGAAGGTGTGGAGGCTGATTACATCCGAAGTGATATACTTCCCGATTTTTTCAAAAACTTTTGGGTCAGAAGGATGGCTTTGGATCGCAGAAACTATCGACAGCTTGTGGAAACCACTGTGGAGATAGCTAACAAGGTTGGTGTCGCTGATATTGTTGGAAGAATAGTTGAGGACCTTAAAGATGAGAGTGAACCATACCGGCGAATGGTTATGGAAACCATTGAAAAAGTGGTTGCTAATTTGGGAGCATCTGACATTGATGCTCGATTGGAGGAGCTGCTGATTGATGGAATTCTTTACGCCTTCCAGGAGCAGACCAGTGATGATGCTAATGTGATGCTTAATGGGTTTGGTGCTGTTGTAAATGCTCTTGGGCAGAGAGTGAAGCCTTACCTTCCCCAAATATGTGGTACTATCAAGTGGCGTCTGAATAACAAGAGTGCAAAGGTAAGGCAGCAAGCAGCTGATCTCATCTCCAGGATTGCTGTGGTAATGAAGCAGTGCCAGGAGGAGCAACTAATGGGCCATCTTGGGGTTGTTTTGTATGAGTATTTGGGAGAGGAGTATCCAGAAGTTTTGGGGTCGATACTTGGAGCTCTCAAGGCAATTGTTAATGTCATTGGTATGACGAAAATGACTCCTCCAATAAAGGATTTGCTTCCTCGATTAACACCAATCTTGAAGAATCGTCATGAGAAAGTCCAGGAGAATTGTATCGACCTTGTTGGTCGAATTGCTGACCGTGGTGCTGAGTTTGTACCGGCAAGAGAGTGGATGAGGATCTGTTTTGAGCTCCTGGAGATGCTTAAAGCTCACAAAAAGGGTATCCGTAGAGCTACTGTTAATACTTTCGGGTACATTGCAAAAGCTATTGGACCACAAGATGTTCTGGCGACACTACTGAACAATCTCAAGGTGCAGGAACGTCAGAATCGTGTTTGTACCACTGTTGCAATTGCAATCGTGGCGGAAACATGTTCTCCTTTTACAGTTTTGCCAGCCTTGATGAACGAATACCGCGTGCCAGAGCTTAATGTCCAGAATGGAGTCCTGAAATCGCTCTCGTTTTTGTTTGAATACATTGGTGAAATGGGAAAGGATTACATTTATGCAGTGACTCCATTGCTAGAGGATGCTCTCATGGACAGGGATTTGGTTCATAGGCAGACTACTGCTTCTGCTGTGAAGCACATGGCTTTAGGAGTTGCTGGGTTGGGATGCGAGGATGCTTTAATCCACTTGCTGAACTACGTTTGGCCAAATATTTTCGAGACATCTCCACACGTTATAAATGCCGTCATGGAAGCCATTGAGGGGATGAGAGTGGCACTGGGAGCAGCTGTAGTGCTCAACTACTGCCTTCAGGGACTTTTCCATCCAGCAAGGAAGGTTCGGGAAGTGTACTGGAAGATCTATAACTCATTGTATATTGGCGCACAAGACGCACTTGTGGCTTCTTATCCTGTGCTGGAGGACGAGGAGAGTAACATATTCAGTAGGCCTGAGTTGACCATGTTCATCTGAGTTGCTGCTTTCTGAATGTTGGTTAAGCTCCTTAGAATAGTATCTGCACGGGTCACGGGTCTTCGCCCAGTTCTTTTTTGCTTGCTATATTGCCCTATCTGTAGGCTTTAATCTACTTTGCTTTTCTATCACATTACTTGAGACATTAGCTGCTTATGCAGAACTCTGAACTCTAAGCTGGCTTTGTAGGTGATATTCCTACTTTAATATTGTGTTTCCGTTGTGATGATCTTTGCTTTCTTGAATTCTGTGTGGATTTCTCTTCCAGGCTAGGTTGGTGTCGAGAACAGATGAAGATCTTTTGGAGACTTTTCAGCGAGTGTGCTTCACTCACTAGTATCCTCTGATTCCGCAGGTAAAACAGTATGGATTATTGTTTCTAATTGTCTGTTGTGATAAAGCACCCCTGGGCACAACGCCTATAATATACTGACTCTAGATATGAACCATGTTCATACAGTGCTTGGTTATGAATTATCCCCAGTTTTATTTTGTGTTTGCGGATTATTCTTCCTGTTGTCTGTGGTGAAGCACCCCTAGGGACATATCTTGATCTTGATGGTAAATGTAGACCATGTGGCACAGACTCACAGTGTTGGGTTTTTAATTTACTCCATTATTTTTTGGTGTATATGGAAGCATGTTGTACTTCAGTGTGAGGCACCTTGCTACTATTACAAAACAGATAGCGCGATAATACTCGGTTTTACAGGGCAATGGGTGATGCATGGCAAAGCATTAGTTGTGGACATATACAGGGATGCTATTTAGCACCGAGATGGATGCGCGACACGACAAGGATACGGTACTGACACATAAATCTCCAAAAATGGAGGACACGACACCTTGGGGTGCACGTTTAGGAAAATATGTGTAATTTATCATATTATTGCAGAACAAAAAGACAAGCCTCTAATTACAATCAATGTACGATGATTACAACCAAAATGTCACATATCCTGTTTTTCACATTTACCATTTCATAATTCACTAAAATATTTCAATAAAAAATGTTTTATCACTCTTTTTTATGTGTCTGTATATTTAATCAACCATTATCTATTACACGAAAAGAAGACCACAGTGAGTGAACAAGTGATTGCTAAAGTTTCTTCTTTTCCGAATGTGGGTGCACCTTTTTTTTAATTGGGTTCGGTTGTTTCAGTAGTTCTCTTTTGAAATGCTTCAGAAGGTGCACGAATGTATGTTAATTTATGGGCAAAAAGCATAAAGGTTTTGTTTCACTCTTTTAGATACACTTGGTCAAGATGTCAACTTTTGACTGAAATCATATATTCTAGCCGAATGGTTGTACTGCTGACCATTTCTTCGTCTTTTTTCTTGACTTTTCGAAAAGACCAAAAAAAAAAAAATAGTTCAATATAATTGCATCTTTAGTGTATAACACCCTTCCAACTAATGATGAACTCACCAAGTAGATGAAAGGAGTTATTCCTTGCATGCTTGACAGTATCCACTTACGGCAGGAAGATGTTTTGCTGTCGTCATGTCCAAATTGATTGGTTTAAACTTAGTAGTCAATACGGTTTATCTTTAGTGCAAGAAACCAGAAGTTCGTATATAGCATGATTTAGCCATCGATTGTGCTTTGTTTTAATAGTTTGTCCATCTTGGTGGGTTTGTACAATGTACATATCACGATCTAGTGGTATTCCTTGCATCTTAGATTGAATGCTTAGTTTGTTATTCTGGTAGTTGAAGTTTTCATTGCGTGGTTCAACTGGAAAATTGTCCCTTTCTGAACTTTGATGCTTGCTCGACAAATTTGTCAACTTTGGGTACTACTGTCTTCCTGATCTGCATAGTGGGAGATATTGCGTGCATGTACTCTCCAACTAGTGTACAAGATAGGTGGTAAATTTATGGTATGGGTTGAACTTATTACTCAAAGGACACAAGTTCTTGAATTGATCATAGGAGACAGAGATTACCCAGCTGTATAAATATTACTGTACTATTCATTATTTTTGCCTGCAAATATCTTATTCGTGTGATAGGTTTGGAAATTCTATCCGATCTCTCATGCAATTTTACGTCCTCCTTCTTTACAGGGTTTGGTAAGTACCAGCTCCTAGTTTGGGAAGTGTTGGTAATTCCTTGTTCACAAAACAAGGGTAAATTGAGCTGCTGTTCCCTGTTGATGCGAATCAGTTTGGGTAGCTGTCCCTTACCGGAATATTCTTACTTTCACTCCTTTCTGTGCTCAAAACAAAACAATATTGCGATCTGGTCTCTGAATATATGGAAAATACGTACCTATTATGAACTCTGAACTTCATTGTGAGCCCCATTGTATGGTTAAACTTCAGATTAGAAATCGAGAGAAAAACCCACGATGAAATTCCAACCTAAGATGGAGTTCCAACAAACGTGAACGAATGTTTGTTGCGATTTTGAAAAGGGAAATCTATTCTAGGGTGGTCTTGGAGTGATTCTGGTGACGGTGGCAGCTGAATGATTTTGCGGACATGTTATCCAAAGTCGTTCACAAGTTTGTCAAGTCTTGGGAAAGCTGCCATTTTTGTGATGCGTGGTTATATGTATATGTTGCTTTAGGTATATATGTCGTCGGGAAAATCGATTATATCATGGTTTTGCACCAGGTTAGGTTATGAGAATTAGTGAAAGAGGCATAAGAATTTAGGACTACCTGAATTCACGTTGGGGTGGAAGTAAAAAATATATAGTTTTTGCATTAAACGAGAGAGCGTGATTTTTTTTTTTTCATTAAACTACCTGATTTTTTTTTTTTTCATTAAATGTGTTGTACAGCATTAAAATCCATCAAAATCAATAGGACTGCTAAGGATCGTCATTTTTTCAGTGTTATATGAACGACCCACATTTTAGCTACTGCCACTCTTTCTAAAATTCCCATGCTCAAAAGTGTGTATTTCGTTGATAAAATGAAGTATGGGATTCAAAATATGAACTCTTTAAAGTTTGGAAGTATGCTTGGCTTGCTACGGCCTCGTAATACTATAGGTAAATCAAGTTCCGTTCCGCTAAGGTTTTTATTTTTTAAATACTTATTTTCTGCTCTATAAGATAGGTCATTCTTTCATATTACATCACATTTAATTTAAAAAATAAATACTTATTTTTCTTAGCAAATAGGGCCTCATTGTCATGAAAACTCAAAAATCTACACCATAAAATAAAATCTAGGGTTATAATCTCCATCTTTGCGGACTAACAAAATTAAATTTGGCTCGGTTAAACCTTGTGTGAGATCGGGTCATTTGCCAAACAAGTTAAGCTTGAAACCTATTTTTGAAGTGTCTTAAATTTCCAAATTAATTAAGCTTGAGCAATCCTAGCTAACCCCAATTGGTTAAGAAGTCCTTAACCCTTGAACACATTACCAATATCTAGTATCTACCCACATACTTCAATCAAGTATAGCTAATATTTTCAGTCATTGATTTATGAAAACAAGGATTAGAATTTTTTTTTATAACTAGATGTTTGGGCCAGCTTGCACGCACCTCGACTAATTCCGGGGCCCTGAAGGTAACAACTGGACATAAGCCCCAGAAGAGCCGGCCCTGAGTAAAAGCTTCTGTTGCGGCCGTTTTAGGCCTTCAATATTTTTTTTTTAATTTCAAGAACCCATCCTACTTTTTACCCCTCATAATAGTCCAACAAAAATGCTTCATTTTTAATTTTTACTTTAAGCTCCTGAAAAATCATGACCGGCTTTGGCCCCCAGTGGCTCCAAGGTTAGAATGTTTGGGTTTCGTGGGAATGAAACCTATGACCCAAAACAATGATTAGATTGCCCGTGAAGCAGAAAATAGACATTGGTTTAGTGGTGGCTTCTCTCCCCTAAATAGAAAAGCGGTTACAGAACTCAGTTGGGACATTGATGGGTTCTATCCAAAAATAAAGAAGCAAACAGAACGAAGGAGGTCTACTATCATAGGATTGCGAGAAAGATATTTCGACCATAGACCCAGATGTGTTAAAAATTATAAGATTCGGATCTTCTCCGGTCCAAACCTTTGGATTTGACAAGACGGTTGGTATAATCAATGGTTCGGGCTCTTCAATGGAAGAGTTTTTAAACAAATTTCAACCATTCATTGCAGCAAATGAACAGTCGCGATATGGACTGTCTCGTCGATTGGAAAGGATCTGGATTCAAAATTATACTAAATATATATGTGTAGTCCAATTTATACTGAATCCATTTTTTACGGATGAAATTTAAAACTCTAACATTCAAAATCATGGTAGATTATTCATACCATTTACCATGAAATCTGCTTGTTCAAGTCACCACTTGTTCAAGCAATGCACGTGATGGTAAAATACACCAGGGTGATAAAATACACCTTGAGGTGCCGTTCTGCTTTCTTTTTAATTTTTTATTTTAAAATAAGGTAATTTCAATATCAAAAATAATGAAAATAAAAAATAATTTTTAATTTTTTTTGTACCGTTTAAAAGATCTCAATGAGATATATAAAACAAGATCCATATTGGTAGAAAAATTATTTGTGTAAACACAAGATTTTTAAGCTTGAAATTACATTCATTTTCTAAAAGTTCCTTTTTTAAAAAATCGGAACACCCCCGAATACATGAGACATACTCTATTCAACCTAAGCCACATAAAGCGCAGGTGTGTATGGGAGCACGAGGGTGAAAGCGTCTCTCGAAAATCTCCAAAACAACTAAAATTCGTGAGTACTGTAAGAATTGAGAACGCAAGCGCATGCCTTTTTTTTTTTTTATTATCAGCGAGCGCATACCATTTTGAAAGGTTACGTGACTAAGCTCCACACACACACCATATCCGGACATCTGCATCCGTAACGGGGTTTTCCTCCCTTATTTTGAGGGGCAAGTGCATGGTGGGTGGGGGGCTATTTTAGTTTTGGTTGTTTATAAATAAGAAAGATAGGGAAACGGGAGAGAAGGCTCCTTTCAGCAACTTCTACGTCGTCACGCCGGTTCATCCTCTCTCTCTCTCTCTCTCCGTCTTCCTGAATGCCTCACCCGTGTTCAGGGTCTCTCTCTCTCTCTCTCTCTCTGCATTTATTTTTATATATGCCTATCCGAATGTATTAGTATTAGATTGTATGTATGACAACCACCTGGGGTGGTAGTCAAGATGGCAATGGGTTATTCACATTGGGTTTGGCTCTCATGTGGTCTCACGGGTTCGAGGCGTGCTGACGCTCCCTCGCTCCCATTTGAATCTCATAATCCGCCTATCGCCTTCTTCGGTCTAGGGTGGGGCGGTGCCCACCTATGGTTTCGGGTCTCTCCGGGCCCCGCCGCGGGTCGCCTGGTCGCCCCCTCCTCCAAATGGTTGCATGTATATATGTCATACACATATTCTAAATTCAGATTTTTATTTGGAATTATGCAGTAACATTGTGGCTGGGATCTCAAAGCGGAGGAGCGAGGAACTAATTAAATTAAGGTCAGTGAAAATTAATTGCAGATGTCATAATTACTATTATATATGAAACGAATTGTTTTAGAAACTTTCTATTTTTCTCTTCAGTTTGTGCAGAGGGCATGATCGATTGAAAAATGGGTAGAGGAGAAATTGTATTTATCAGGTGATTGATTGGCGAATTAAAAAATTAAAAAAAAAATTATGGATCCAGTGGTTGTTGACAGATGCACCTTTGTTCGTGATAAGAGTAAGCAAATTTTGTCTTTCTGATTATTGAATTTTATTTTGGGAAAATGATTATTGAATATTTATGCTTGATTATTTTCTGTTTCTAGGTATGATTTTGTTCTGTCTGCTTTTCCATTCATTTAGACAATTATTATTCCTAACTTGTGATGTTCCCTTGATGAAAATGCTACAACAAATTCCTACTTTGGTACGTTCGTTCTTGAATCGCCAAGAACTCATAATATTTCGCGTAAAAACTTGTAACATAAATATTGAATTCATAACATCAAAATGTTATAATCTTTTTTCTTGATCGTCTGGATTCCCTTTTCTCGCAAACTTCCTGTATGTATCAAGTCATTCTTATCGGGGTGCTTTGAGTTGGGTACCGAGTTGTCAAAAAAGCATAGAATAAAACGAAACGAATGAAATGAGATCAAATAAAAGGATCAATGAGTCGATGACGTTGTTTAAGTTGATATTTGAACGTTTGATCTTCAAGTGCTTTAGTTGCATTTTCTTGTAAATTTGCAGATCACAAGTGATGGTTTCGCAAGCCATAATATTAATTACGTTAAGAAGCTGATCTTCCTTTCTGCTGGAATGCTGCCCCACTAATTTTGAATTGCATGAATGCTTGGGCTTAGATCTTCTTCTTCTTCTTCTTCACCGAGATGGCTGTAGCTGTCGATCAACAACATCATGGATTCAGTAAGTCGGTTGGCCTACCACCACCACCACCACCACGAAGAAGAAGCAAACACCAATCCCAATCCCATTCTCATCTCGAGTATTACAACGACATCATCATGCCCGAATTTGCCACCAAAACTAATTTTGCCCACACCTACTCCTTAAAGGAAGCCTACTTTGAACAAGTTTCCCACCTTGGCACTCATCGAAGCTTCTCCACCCCATGCCTACCCCTCCTTATGACCGCCACCACCAGTACATTGGATTGGGGAGAGGGAGAAGAAGAGTTTGATGATGCTGTTGCTGCTAATATTCCAAAGATCAAGATCATTGGTGGCCAGAGTGACCTGAGAGCACGTGCTCTTGTAGTCGAGATTGCCATGGCTATGGCCTTCGGAGGAGTTGTAGATCCAGTGCCCATATCAAGCAGTGGGGGGCCAGGCGGTGCTTACTTCTTACATGATAAAAAAAAATCTACTAACTATGATTGTACCTCCAACCCCATTATTGCGGTGGTAAAGCCCATTGATGAAAAGCCTCTAGCCGTAAATAGACTTGAAGGAGGATTTGTTGCAGGCCAACGAATGATGGGCCAGCTGGGCATAAGAAGCTCGATTCGGGTGGATGAAACTGGTGTCCGTGAATTGGCTGCTTACCTCCTTGATCACAGTGGTTTTGCCGGGGTTCCTCCAACAGCACTAGTCAAAATTTCCCAAGTTGCATTTCATCATCATCATCATGTCAATTTAATTAAGGATGCACACAGTATTGCAGATGCAAAAGCTCCAACACCACCACCAGTACGGCCACCTTTTTATAAGATAGCTTCTGTTCAACGATTCATAGAGCACGTTTCTGATGCAGGAGACTTGGGTCCTTCTGCCTTCTCTGTCTCTTCTATCCATCGTATTGGGATACTCGATGTAAGACTCCTGAATCTTGATAGGCATGCAGGAAACATGCTTGTAATTGAACAAGGACGAGGAAATGATAAGAGTTCTGTGGGAGGAGGAGCTCATGAGCTCGTGCCTATAGACCATGGACTTTGCTTGCCGGAGTGGCTGGATGATCCGTATTTTGAGTGGTTGCATTGGCCTCAAGCCTTGGTTCCCTTCTCAGATTCTGAAGTCGAGTACATACGCAATCTTGATCCATTCAAAGATGCTCAACTTCTCAGGAATGAGTTTCCTAATTCTATGAGGGAGTCCTCCATTCGGGTTCTTGTGTTGTGCACCATTTTTTTGAAGCAAGCTGTTGTTGCTGGGCTCTGTCTTGCCAACATAGGTGAAATGATGACTCGGGAGTTTCATGGAGGATCGGAAGAACATATGAGCATTCTAGAGAATATTTGCTTGAATGCAGAGAAGGCTATGGTCGTGCGCACTAGTGTATTGTCATTAAATGACAACAGAAATGGCATTGCGCACCATCAATGTGAAGAAGAAACTGGAATATTTCAGCTTGACAACAATCACTTTGAATGTAACAAAATGAGTGGCAGTCGCATTTGTTTTGGGGAAATCGGTGAAGAGGAATGGGAATTGTTCCTGGAGAATTTTGAGAAGCTTTTGCCGGAGTTCTTTGAGAGCCGGAAGAATACGGGCTCGATGGATCAGCAGTAGCAGAGACCTGAGTTTGGCAATCACTGCCTCTTATTGCTTTGAGTAGTTCCGAACAACCGTTGGAGTTAACAAAATATAATGACGAATCGGGAAAAAAAATTATGCCAATGGGACATGGAAGGCAAAGAAAGACATAGAGCATTGTATATAGTAGGGCCACTCGACCGGAAAAGCGATTGGCAGGCTGCCATCCTTTCCGTCTCACTTCCAGTTCCAGCTACAGGTTTCCCACTTTCATTATCTATTTATCATGTCTTATACATTATTTCTTTCCTGGCCTAAAATGTGTTATACAATTTTCAATTATCGTGGCATTTTCCTCTGTGTGTGTGTGTGTGTGTGTGTGCGTGTGGCATTGCTGGACCAGTAGTCCTGAGCTATTGTTTTGGTAAAAAATATGGTCTTAGTGGTGTTTATGTGAACTTTGAGCATTGTTCAGTGATCATGGTTACCAGCTTATCGCGTGACAGAAATATAAAGTTACGGATAAGCAGAATAATGGCCTTACAATACAAAGCAAAAGGCGAGGATGCAACAATGAATGAGCCATTGCGGGCTTAATTAGTAGCCATCGTGGAATTTCGCATTCACAGGTTCAACCAAGTAATGCAGGCGATGTTTTATTTAGAAATATATGCTTGTTTCTTGAGAAGTTACACGATTATTGTAGCAAGATGGAGTGGGCGACTTAAACAGATAACAATAGGAGTAGGATTTAAGATTTTTCTAACTTCAATAACTCCCTTCTAAATTGACGATGGAAAAGAAAATCCCCTACTTATAAGACTGCTACAGCTTCTGTTTTAGGACTTCCATTTAGCAAAGAGATCTTTTCCAGTCCAGCAGTAACTTGCTGCTTTGTTGGAGCTGCTGTTGCTACACCTTTTTCTCTTCCCGCTTGAACTTCAATTTCTCCCGTGGGAGGATATGATCTACCACTCCCGCGAATAAGATCTTTGATGGTTGATTTAAGCTCTTTATCCTTCACCAAGGACTCCAATGTCACATGTACGCCTGAAAGCAGTAATACAATTAGAACCAGTATCCCTATCCTAGAAACTGAAATTTTTAAATGTGGTTGCACCTCAGGATCTTAGATGTTGCACAAAATGCATACTACCTGTTTGATTCACAGATTAGAAAATGGGATGGAATACAACCTGCCTGTTTGATTCATAGATTAGAAAATGGGATGGAATACAACCACTGTGGGTGCCGCATTTTTGGCATGCGGCACATGAATGCAGTAACTTGCAATGTGTCATTGGTAATTTCCTCGCTGATTGATTTTCAGCGGGATTACTCTTTCTGTAGGTATAGTTAAGCCTGCACAACTAGTCTCCCCAATCAAACAGGGCCACCAAATAATTCTGAAGGCCTTCCCATGTAAGATTGCCTTAGTTGTATAGGATTTGAAAGTACCCGTAACAGAAGAAACTAAAATACTGAAGACTGAAGTTAGTGGCAGCCAACTTTAAAAAAGAGCATGTGGATTTCCTACAAATTTAACCATAATCTATTTGGAATGGCATATGAAAGCACAGAAATTGAAATTCATGTTCCGAGTCTATGCGGTTCAAAGAGGCAGGGAGAGCTAGAGAGAGGGAGGAGGTCCTTCTCGAAGTACTGTGGGTTAATCTCCCATTGGGTTTGCATTATGGTGTACCATGCAAAGGAAGAAGACTCCACTTATTTGTGGGGTTACTTTGGGAAGCTATCAGCTACAGAGTTGCAAATATTGCATGATTGCACACCAATAATATTTTCTTAATCTTAAATGAACAAAAAAGGACGACTGTACTCACGGAATCTCCAGTAATGTTTCGGATTTGTAGGATCATTGATTGTCTCCTCTGCTGCAGGGCGTGTGGTGTATTCTTCTTTCACAGCTAACAAATCCTGGTTACCAAAATTATGTGTGGTTGACGCATGAATTTGGAATGATTGAAAGATTCATGTCAAACATCATAGTAATGATACATAGGAATGACGAGCCAGAACAGAAACAACAAAGTCATGAGAATATACGGAATATCTACAGTAGGAACTGCACTTAGTTTCTTTACTTTTCAACAGTACAGTCAAAATAATTATCAGCACTATAACAAGTAATACTTATTTTCTCCTAGGATGCTATCGATTTTACTCTTTCAAGATTCTCTGCTGAAAAGCTTGAAATTGTCCGAGCCGCTAATTCTTTTGTCAGAAGACCATCAACAAGTATGTGTTGCCTATTGCTTCAATTAGAGTACCTGGAGAGGAAAGATAGCCCACATGGATGGAGCTTCAACATGCTGGCGTAGAATGAAATATGCAATTTCAGGAACACATCGACTAGGTGGCAGACTGTCAGAGCCCACCACAGTTTTATAAAATTGACATCTTCTCTCCTCATCTTCTTCCCACCAAGCGCGAAGGGTGGAGCAGTCATGGCACGATGGAGCACACACCTAGAATTATTCAGGCAGTCTACTTGCTTAAAGTCATCCTTTGATCACAAATAAATAACTTGCATATTGCATTACAGATATTTACGAAAGATTTAATGACCAAACTGCACCATTGAAAAGAACCATAATGATCCGCTGACAAGAGAATGCATTAAAGCACAAGGAAGTGGTTCAACTTTTGTGAAAAGCTCCTCATAAACTCTAAGAAGAACAAGATAATCAGGTCAAGAACAAGATCAGAGTTGAAAAACGAGAGCCGTGATGAAGCATATGATTCACTTCAGGCTAATCAGGAAATGGAGTTGAAGGTAACAACTCCCAGCATGTGGAGAAGAACTCAAAAACATAGGGTACGAAATAAGTTTGTAGATGTCTACCACTGGAAAAAGAGCAACATATGATACATGGACTAAGATAAATCTCTGTTAAGTACCCAGTATGCAACATTGGATAACTCAGTATGCAACATTGCAGCAATGATTCCTAACATAAGGGTGAGTTGCAGCAGAAGATAGGTGCTCTGACAAAAAGGCATGATGCTTCAAACGGACAGATCCCAATTTCTAATTTCATTTTCAGTTCTGGTCACTCAGAAAAGTACGTAAGAGTTAAGACCATGTTCATCTAATATCAAAAAGGACCACAAAGTGAAAAAAGAAGAAGAAAGGAACTAGAGTATAAAGCACTGTACCGTCATATAGGGGTATTGAGAAGGAATTCCAAAGTCCAAACCAGGTTCACTCGGCATACGTTGAATGCGTAGTCCTATTAATCCTAGTTCTTGCATAACCTGCATCCAAATTGTGTCACATTTCGCAACTTGTGTTGAACACATGCTTGAGAAGCAACATATAAGGTATAGTATAAGATAGGAGTAGCTTATCAAATGAAGGGGGAAGAAGACCAAATAGACTAGTGATTAGCATACAGGATGGACACAGGAAGGAATAAGGCCCAAATCTTCCCCACAAGCCAGCATATCCGACGAGTTCAAGAGGGCAGGCAGGGTCTTCAGAGCATTTTGACGCCAAAGACTTTCTTGCCGATGGAAATAGTAGTCATAGTACAATCTCTTCAGGACATTTTTGCTGTATTAGATGACAGAATGTAAGTTATTCTACCTTGGCAGCATAGCAATAGTAAAACATCCACTTCTAAACAAACCAAAGAAAACATAGGAGTTTTAGTGTAGAAAGGCATTTTGGTTGAACTTTAACAACTTTTTGTACTTCAAGATGAGATAGCATATAAAGCAAGCCATTCGCTCAGCATTTTAATCATTAAGTACCTATGATCATCTAAATCCTTGAAACTTGATGTATCTTCAAGATTGAACCGAGGATAGAATTTGCTTGCATCCTCTGGATCTCTGATGAGAACTATATTCTGGTAAAAAAAGTTAATAGAACAAAGTTAAAATTAATGGGTAACTTTCTACAACTCTACTTTACACTCTACTTGCCTGTAGAAGATCAAAGAGATTGCGCCTTATCTTGTCTTCATTATCCAAAAAGAAAAAGCTCTCTGAACAGGACTTCAGCTTGGAAGCAATTTTTTTCTCTGTGTTGCAGTCCTCCTTGAACTATAACCATAGAAACAAATAAATAAACGAGCAACTATGTGTCACCCATCCAAAAGTGGGGGAAAAAAAATATAACATTGTATGTTTACATATCTAACAAAAAAATGGAATAAACAAAGAAACCCTAGTTGTTAATTCTAATCCATTCAAGTCCAGTATCCGGGGATAGTAGAAAAACATAAATACAGGATATAAGGCTGATATTTCTTGCAATACTATATCATTATTACCTCATAACGCTGCTGCTCATATTCATTCATGAAGTTAGAAGCTATAACAGTCCAATAAGCACCAAACTTCTCCTGCAGTGGGATAGTAGGAAAACATAAATATGTGCAAGTACATAACTAATTTGGCAAAAAAAAAAGAAACACTAGGAAGGAAACAAAAACATTTTCAGAGACTCCAGTCCCTAAATAAATTTAACTAACCTGTAAAAATCCATGTCGAATATATGGCCTGCTCAGGCGGTTGAAGTCCCATATTCCCTCCCTTTCAAGCTCGTCCTACAGCAAGCTTATTGTTTTCACTTTCACACAGTTGAATATGACCTTAATTAACGGTTTTCAGTTGAATTGAAACTGTACCTGACTTAAAGGGATAGATGGTCGAAATTTCCCAACTAGACCTGTTATTGCATGCTCAGGAAGCTCCCATATCCTAAAGAAACCCAGTATGTGATCAATCCTGTAAGCAGTGAAGTACTTTGCCATCTGTATAAGATCCAAGAAACCAACAAACATATGGTATTACATTAAAATCAACATTTAAATAAGAACGGATGTAAAGAAACTAAAAAAAAAAACATATACGTATAACAAATCAACCTGTGTTAAACGAGCACGCCACCAAGCATAATTGTCTTTCGACATTTCCTCCCAATTATAAGTGGGGAATCCCCAATTTTGTCCATTTTTATCAAAATAATCTGGAGGTGCACCAGTAGCTGTGTTCATCCGAAATAAATTCGGATCTACCCAGGTATCCACACTATTTCTGTCAACTCCAATAGGGAGATCTCCTTTCAGCACCACTCCCTTCTTTCTTGCATACTCTGCGGCTTCTGCCAACTGTCATTCAACCAATAAAATAACATGAAATATATTTCCAACTAGGGGAGCTTATAAATTACAAAACATAAAAGTTAGGAATGATATGACTTACTTGTAAATGCAAGTGGAACTGGATATAATAATGAAAGCAAATTACGTCATACTGGACACTGTCCTTTGAAACAAGTTTCTCAAGCTGAAAAAACAGTATAGTAGTAGTGTTAAACTGAAGGCAGAGAACTGATTACTAAGCTCCAAAATGTTCCTTACTTTACATATGTTTGGTAAGTAAGCGGTTTAGTTTTGTTACCAATTATTTACCAACTTAGCAGACATCAAGCTTAAGAATCAACCCCAAAAGACAGACAGCTCAAGAAACGACCACAGGCCACAGCCATAGTTTGTTCAAGAAAAAATAAACTCCCACAGCCGGGGAGGCTAAGCAAAGCAAACATATTCTCTCCGGAAGAAAATGGCAAACACAAGCCATCAAAAACTAGATTCTTATGTATCCAAGACCCAAGGAGCTAATGTGTGCACTGGGAAGTTGCCATGGTAGCAACTAGCAAGCTTATGTTAACATTTAGGCTTCAAACTTTCTCTGACTACGATGAAGCTCCCACTATCGGAAAGTGGTGCCACAGATGGCATGCGTACAGGTCAAAAAATGGAACAGAAAGTAGGCAAAGTTTGGTTCTGTCTGGTAACTCCACAAGGTCAAACCTCCATTGAGTCACCAACACAAAGATAAGTTCAACGAAACGGGTTCCCGAATGGTAATAGCCAAGAAGCAAAAGGTCACTCAAAGAATCACAAGGCTTGAAACAAAAAATGAAGGTAACGACGCTTACCACAACTAATATCAAAGCGAACAAGATAATACAATGAGCACGAAGGTAGGTTAGTACATGGGAGAAACCTCCTCAAAAGATTCTCCGGTAGAAAAAAGGAGGGAAGGTAATGTAAGGTCTCCAAGGCTATAGAATAATCTTGAACACAATCCTTCTTCACAGTGTTTGGTTAGCAACCTCATCCGTGGGAAGCTATAGAGAGAACTTCTCAACTCTAGATATAGAACCCTCCTCAAGGTTTCTGAAAATCTCTATTTACTCTATGAACACATCAACACTCTATTTAGCAGTCATTCAATAAGAAATAAACAAAGTTTGGTCAGCCAAAACAACAACAGATTAAAAAATCTAAACGTAAAATTGTCCAAAGGCGAATCAAAAGTATGAGTACCTTGTCTATTGAATAACAAGTAAAACGACCCCATTGGCTGTGATCTGATGTTTCAAAGAAATCCCGAAGAAAACAAAAGGCTGCATAAGGTTTCAGCCAACCCTGTCCAAGGACACATTGAGAGAGAGAGAGAGAGAGAGAGAGAGATAAATGCTGTTCAACTTCAAAGGAGAACTGAAAAGTTCACAACAATAGAATGAACTGCCAAACCAGTTATGCAAAAGTAATTTTATTTTAGTTAGAATGTAAGAGGGAGTAATATGTATAACCTCATTCTCAGTAAAAAAATTGTTGAAGGAATCTGAGTTTAGTATCGTATCCTTCTCGAGAACAAAAATTTTCCTGGCAATTGAAAGCTTCGTGGCCATGGTTGCCTCATAATCTACATCCTGTACCACAGATCAAAACAGAAGTAAAATAAATGTGGGGGAACAGTAAAAAAATTTCTACAGTAAAGATGATCCAGACCCTTCTATAACTGTGAAAACAAGTCCGAAACGGTCAACCGTGTGCATACAATTCATTTGATCTAACAAATTAGTTGCCCATAATAAAACATGAAAGACAACGATTGTTACAGCCTGTTACATTGATCTTTTCAGCAGTGTCAAAATGAGATCTTGAGATTGGTGCAAAAAATTCACAAAACTGTGCACAGCAGTTCTTAATGTGTCTGTTGGCTTTAACACACACATAGCTTAGCATGTGTGTAATAGCTACCGACACAAATACGTGCACAACCCTATGTTTTTCCCTCGCCATATAAATTCTAAATAGTAATATTTTGCAAGCAATCTCTTTTCCTTTCCTTGTTTTCAAACGGTGTTGTGTAGTGGCGGAGCCAGGAATCCCGTTCAGAGGGGCACCTTTTCACAACAAACTAAAAAAATTCACATAAAATATAAAAAAGAAATATTGAGCACAAAAATTTAAATATTCTCTATGAGGCACAATAGCTTATAATATAATGTATTCAAAAGCTTCAAAATATAAGCACAAAAGTCTAAATATCTGTTGCCAATTTTTCTTACAATTAAGCCCGACGAGTTTTTAATCATGAGAAATTGTCAGAAAATGAGTTGGATGGATTCAAATATGCCACAAAAAGTAGCAATTCAATATTTTCCTCGGTGAAACGAGCATTTAATTCTTGAAGGGGTCCATTGATTTAATTGGAAACCCATGATAACACAATAAACAATAAACCCAATACCCAAAAATTTCAATTCTTCCAATTTTTTTTTAATAGGTGTAAAAAAAAGAAAAAAAGAGTAGGTGATAAAATTCCAGGAGGGACACGTGACTCCCCCTGGGCCCATGCTCCCTCTGCCCCTGGTGTTGTGTGGACAGAGTCTAGTTTATATTGAGCCAGCTTATGTGCAAAATTGAATCAAGAGAGTATTAAGATCAAAACCGAGCTTAATATTTTACAGAATGTCCCACTTAAAGATACCAAAAAAAGGACGCACTAGTATCAGAATACAGAATCCTGACAAGGTAATATAGCATTGTTACCTCCTCAACCAATGTTAATCAGAATAGACCCGAGTCCAATTCTTTAAAGGGAAAATACGAAGTTTGAGTACTAGAGAAGCTAAATATGCCACATTGGGTAGGAAAGCCTCAATTCGACCTCTTAGTTATTTAGGCACATATTTATTATCTGCAATTATGCTCCGAGAGTAATGGAAGTCACCTAGAAATAAAGACGTTATTTTTTACAGGTAGCACAAGAGGTAAGTTTGAAATATCACCAAGCTGAGTGCAACAACTTATGTACGGGGGAAATTGATGGTTGATGGTAAGGGCCATCAGTACATCTATAATGCCTCTTTAGCTAAAATGGTTGGATCTATATCTGATGACAAAAGCTTTGGAGAGGCATCTAAGAGAAACTCCAATGACTGGAGCCAAATGATCAAAGCCAAAGACGTTTCAAAACTGGGAAATTGCCATTTGGCTAAATTTCTGCAGAATTGCTCCAATGGTGCCAAACTCATTTTTTGCCCAACCATCTCTTGCAGCCAGTGGAGCACTCCCACATCATCACAGCCTTTGGATTAGTCATGCTCAATCACAGTCCTTTGATTAGTCATATACAATCACAGCTCTTGGATCACTCCTAAGTCCTAATCACAGCCATACCATTAATTACTCTAGGCTATGGGACCACTCTATTAAATTAATCTTGGCCACCCTCTGTGCATCTAATCTTAGTCGTTAGATCACTAGGAATAATCTGGAAGACATGGAAACCCATGCAATATCACCTTCTCCCAAACAAATAAAAGAAATTGCAACGCAATCATATGCTAAAATGGTCCGAGTTTGGTTGGAGAGAAACACCTTCGAATCTTCAAGAGCTTGAGTGCTCAACGTCGTCGTCATTGGAATTCCGGTGAGAAGAATGGCAAATCCACGATTCTAATTTCTATCTCTTTCTTCATTGTTTTTCTAGGAATTTTGAATAAAATTTTGAATTCTCTACTGCTCTAGAACCTCATAGTTTCTATTCCAGGTTTTGTCCGGGATTACAAATTCTGCGTTTTTTATTTTTGGGATAGTCTCAGATGCATGTTTTTTGAAGTCTCACTTAATGTTTTTGATTTGGTAGTTGAAAATGAAAGAAGCAAAATGTGAAGCGGCAAGAAATGGCTCCAGCCATATTTAGCTTAGAAAATGGCAGAGCCATTATTTTGCTAAACAAAATGGCCTGCCTTGGAATGCACAAAATGAAACCTCTTGCCAAATATTGGGATTTTCTGAAGAGATGCACTGCTGTTTGAGACGGTCTTATGCAAGCATAGTATAAGTAGGCAAGGAAGAAGCTGCAGATGATCAAAGATTTTTCGGCTTTATGATAATGAAGCGTCGAAGCAATATTGTGATAGTGGCGACTCATACTAGAAATTTCTCAGGTCAACTCATGCTGCTTATAAAGCTGCATGCTTCAGATAAGTTACAGTAAATTACCAAGTGTCTTTCAACAATTAAAATGTATAATCAACAAAACAAATCAATGAAGCTACAAAATACCTTCCCATCCAGCAGTTCTTTCGCTCTTTGAATTTCTTCCTGCGAAAAGCATCAGAGACAAGGAAATACCCAAATAAATACGGCAGACAAAAAACAAAACAAATAATCAAGTGATTAGGGACATATCAAGATAGATCGTTATCCTTAGATGACACGGAGATATGTTCGGTAGAGTCTAGTGGTACACTAGACCACCCGGATCAGTATGGAATCATCTGAATCATTCCCCATGGTAGATATACAATGAGCAGAACACAATTATTTATACAGTTATCAGGCACCCGGAATTGACATTTCAACAGGTAGGCAACGCTACTGTTATCTATGATTGTGCAAACAATGGCAGAGAAGGGTATGCAGATAACCTTTATCTCCTCTGGAATTCTTTCTGAAAGCGCCTGTACTCTCAAATACAATGGGTGCAATGCAAACACAGAGAGAGAGCTGCATGACCAAAATGAGAGAGGAAATACAATTACAACTTAATCGTTAGGATGGATAAGAAAATTTAATCTTCAGGTGCATTTAGTCACTAAACAATTAGAGCAGCAAAATGCCAACCCACTTGTTAACATCTTGGTTCACCACTTTCCTCATGGAATTTACTACAAAAGAGTCTGAACATGCAATACATTGGCCACCAAATTCATGAAAAGATTTTGGTGGTGATTCTGTAATTTGTCGACCCACAACCATAGCCTTTAATCAAGGTAGTACATAAGTCACATGATCACAGTAATCATAATTCCCAGCCAGCATGCTTATGCAATGCATTTTAATGCAATGTGTCCACTGTCAGCACTGTTTTCAGCTGACACATTTGACTGCTAAATATCTCTGTCACCATTTCATGGACCTCAGCACCTCGTAGACCTCAAACACTCATCAAAGATCAAACTCAGTGCGTCATGGCCTAACCGTCGCTTGTGGGCCTCAGTACCTTGCCTCACCAGGTCTCCGCTCAGCTCAAAACTTGCACCCTGAGCTTACATATCTTGCCTAGATTGGGTACGGAGCCTAGGGACCCCCGAAGATTGATGCCTCGGGTGAGGTTATGCGGCGCACGAGCAACCTATGACCTCACACGGGATCACCGGGGAGTTGTTAATTGTAGGCAAATAATGGGGGTATTGGTGAAGCTGAGGGCTCATCCTTCAAAGTGGTACTGTTGATGAAGATTGTTGGAAATTGGGAAAATTGGTCTATCGGAATGTGCAAAATGTATTGTTATTAGTGAAATCAGTATTTTTTGGCTTTGTTTGAACCTTAACCAGCGCCCACTTGGTGAGCAGTTGTTAGCAGGGCTGTTCAAAACATAAAAAGCACCTGAATAGGACTTTCTTTTTTTCAAAAATGAAGTTGGCTTGGTAAGATTTCTTTATGATGCTTAACATGCTTTCCAATTATGGTTTGTAGGTTGTCTAATGTGATGGCAATAAATTCTAGCTTGTACCTTACTTTTGACATGAGCTCCGGGCTTGCAGGTTGAATCCTTTAACGACAACATGCTTTTAGAAAATCATTGAGAAAGTAGTCTACAATAGTTCTGCATAATGCACTTCCGAAATTGTCAAAATTTTATTGTAAAAACTATGATGGCAAAGTAGTTCTACTTCTGACCATTGTCATTGCAGCATTCCCATATCATACTTGTGCCTGGATGTGTGCCTCAAAGATCAGTACAAGACAAAAAAGCTCACACATCTGTGGGCCAACAACTTTCTAGTGTACGTACTTCTTGCCGGACTAGGATTGTGATATGAGCCCAATTTTGTTCACCTTCTACCCTAACCCTCGTTGGTTCAAAATGTCGGTAGCCCAATGGGATCATATACTTTTTGATATAACTGAAACTCATTAAATGTAGGTGTCCAAAATAATTCTCTTATGGTATGGACCTAGTTGATGAACGTAAGATCAGTGAATGTACTTAGGCAAGTACCCTCAATAAACGTTTTCCACTCTATAGTAAGAGAGATGAGAAGGTGAAACAGCAACAAACTTCAACGTTGTGTAGAATATACAAGTACGATAACATGATCTAATACCTGTATGGATACGAGTCCCACCACATCCCATGAACGGATGTATCATTGATTGGTAATAGCTGAACCAAATGAAATCCCGATTCAACAGCCCAGTCTACAAGTATCTTCAGGTCAAGGAACTCTCCAACTCCAAGATCGGCTTCCGATCTAACGGAGAACATAGGGACTGCCACACCAGCGCCGCGCCATGGCATTTCCTAACAAACAAATAAACAAAGCCATTTAGTTAGTTGTTTATAAAGCGAAGCAACTGATTTTTTTATAAGCTGCTTTACCCGCATCATTCCATCTGAAAGTATAATGGATCTTGGTTGAGGTTCTGACA
>JAOTQK010000018.1:3663931-3687372 GCA_025642025.1 Rhododendron ferrugineum | reverse complement strand
TCTCAGTGCTCCAAGTCTTGCGAAAGATGACATTTCTGAAGGCACTTGTACAAGGGAGGCCATCAGAACTAGTCTGCATCAGAAAAGGAAATTCTTTTTTCAGTTAAGGTCAAGCATTTAACTTAATGGAGAAATACAAGAACCTCTCAAAAAACAAAAACTACAGACAACTATGAATCAGTGTAATCATGGTCCACATTGTCAAGTGCATCTTTTGGTACCCAAATTCTTGCAAATTAGAATTTTGGATTTCGCCCTTAAGATGATTAATGTTAACGTAAAGATTACATAATAACAACTACACCACCACTACCTTACGTAACCTTGAAGTGCCTTAGCAATACTACGACATTATTTTCTGTTTTGAGCGGCAAAATAAAAGCTGAAACTCAATCATAAAAGCTGAAATTCATATTTGTCTAAATCACCCAATCATTGAATCATTTTTTTTTTTTTTTGATAAGTAAAAAATTATATAGATGAAGGCATTAAGGGAATGCAGCCCGAATACAAAAGGCCACGAGACAAAAAGACCCAATCATTGAATCATAACAAACCTATCATACTTGTATTTCATTACGATGATAATTCCCAAACAAAAGTACCCATAACTAAACTAAATCTGGACCCAAAGTGTTAGTACTTCCATAATGATAGGAAAAAAAGGAAACCTAGTAATGTTAGGGGAACTGAAAAAGTATAACAAAAAATCTACTCCAAACTCACAATAGGTGTGGGCCCCATCTCAAGGTTTTATGTTGGAACCACAACTATTTTGATTATGGAGTAAATTTTTCAGTATACTTTTTCTGTACTCGTAGCACCACTAGAACCTAAAAGGGATAATTAATGAAAAAAAGAAAAATAAAATGAGGTATGAGAATAAAGTAAAAGTAGGACCTGCCAAAGATCATGAAGTTCCACCACCTCTCCATCCCTAAGGCCATCAGGGAGCACTAGTTTCCTCTTCTTACCAGCCTCCCATCTCAGAACATTCCTATCATCATCCACCACATAATAACTGTACTCACATTCGAACCCGGCCGGGACGGCCGTACTTCCGCGCCAAATGAGCTCATCACCTTGATGTTGAGGGCTCAACGCAAGACCCCTCTTCACATTCCATGAACCCAACACAGATTCCGAACCACAAACCACCAGGCTCTGACCCCATTGAGTATTGTAAGGGATTCTGAAACTCAACCCCACTGATTTCGTACCCTTATTCCCAGAGATCAGACCCAAATTGACCATTGCTCCAATAAATGAAAATCTAGCAATAACCAAAACCTAACTTGTGAGATTCAATGCAGCTGTCAAACGATTTCTATCAAAAAATTAATACTCCCTCCCTAAAAGATTGTTTGGTCTGCAAAACGAGAACTTACAAAAATGTACTTTTTGTCAAGAAATATTCAACCTCTTTTTTTAGAAACTAAGGGTAAAAAGTTTGAATATTTCCTGACATTACCTTGTTTGGTTCAACTCTCATCTCATCTTATTTTTCTCTCTACACGTTTCTCAATATCTTTTTCTCTCTATCTCTCTACTCATTAACACTCATTACATCAAAAATTTGAACCAAACAGGTGATTATTTTTAATTTCTTGTTTCACGTACGGGACAATACAGAGATAAACCAAACCAAACCGTGCCTTAAGTCCCAATCAATTGGGGTTGGCTACATGAATCATTTTTCTCCATTGAGCTCTGTCAAGGGCCAAAATACGGAGAATGATATCTAGTAACTAAAAGTTCGAATCTTTCTTGACAAAAGTACATTATTTTTAAGTTATTGTTTCGCGGAAAGGATAATCTTTCTGGGAGTAGCAAAAACCCAGAGATTAAACCGTAGAGTCGATCACATACTACTAAAAATATTGAAGTAAACACAAATCCAAGAAAAACCCAACTGTTAAATTGGATTAGAGAAGATAACCCAAATAAGATCCACGAAAATAACAAACCTGAAACAATCAGAAAGAACAATCTGAGATATTCAGTAGTGGGTACCTTTGGTTGAAGTAAAAAAGGGACTTTGCTTTCAAACTTTAGCCGAATATGGTAAGGTTTATTGATAGGAAGAGAGTGGAGAGCAAAAAAAGAGGGATCTGAAAGTGGGTTTTATATATTGATTATTGAAGAAACAAACAGACCCGCAGCTCTCAGAGCAGAAGAAACAAAATGTGCGTCGCATTCCCGGCGGTGAGATTTTTTGGGGGAGGAGATATTTTTGTACATAGAAAGAAGGAGCGATGACGTCAAGAAATTGGAGCGCTTGTGTTACGAGAGTGGAGTGATCCTGTTAGGTAACTTTGAGAGGCTATCATTAACCGTTTTACGCTTTACACGTTTTTTTTTTTTTTTTGTAATGTTGCATGTCTCGGGTCAGCTTATGTGCATTTTGGGCTATTTTCTGCATATCCTACAATAGCCGTTTCATGCTTATGAGTGGGACGGCCCCGAGAGTTACTGACAAGAAGAATTAAACCGAAGACCTTGAGCATCTCCAAGCTTGGTTTCAAATTTAAACATGACAATTTTTTTTTAAAGTTTATATAACAATTTGATATGAGCCAATTTCAACCATCATGTCAAATTTATTATCTTATTATCTTGGGAAGTATTGGAGAGTAAAGCAGTGAAGGGTAAATTTTGACATCAATGTCAACTTTGACACGAGAGGAGTGCCACATAAGTATTTGACATCGTGGTAACAATTCCTTTACAAAAATTCTAACTCCACACCCACCTACACATACACTTGCACACCTACACTCACAATAGAGGTGGGTTCCACACACATTGAGTGTGTAGTGTGTGCGGGCTCCACCCCTATTGTGAGTGTGAGTGTGTAATTGGGTATGTGTTTGAGTGTGGATGTAGAATGATTGATTCCTTTATATGCCAAAATTTTTACTTGGCATGTCATGTCAAATTTCACATCCTTGATTGAAGATTCTTACAGTCCCAAGTTGATCAATCTGTTTGATTGTTTTACACGTAATTTTGTACTTAACCAATTCTTTTACAATCACAAATACTTACACAAAATACACTCGCATTCACATGAAAAGCGTGTGGGGTCCACAAATAAATGTGAATGTGTGTATTTGTTTGTTTAATGAGTTTGTGATTTATAGACTTTTGCGTACTTAATTAAAGAGAAAATTAAGTAGGGGATCATAAAAAATGAATTTTAATTTTTACGAAATGAATTAACAAGAGAAAATTACTACTATATGATGGTACGTGGTTATTTTAAAATCGGGGATCAATTCGTAAAACATGTATACAATAACTCCAAAAAGCAACATAATGAAAATAAAATTAAACCCTATATGACAAAATATCGCCATTTCTCTCTCTATAATGAAAATAAAATTAAACCCTATATGACAAAATATCGCCATCTCTCTCTTTCAAGAAAATAAAATTAAACCCTATATGACAAAATATCGCCATCTATCTCTCTCTCTCCCTCCTATTATATGTTATCATAGATTCATAATGGCCAATAATATTATTATTCAATTCGTTTGGGAATTGTTAAACATCATCTGTTACTCGTACACCGTACACGTGCCACACATGCACTTATGGCTCATTCTATGGAGAAATTTTTTAGTGCCGAGCGGATACCACAACCAAAACACATTTGGATGGCTGAGATACGCACTGGATATGTCACGTGGACCCGAGGACCCTATAGTGACCCAAGCCAAGGTTGTCGTTAGTATCTTAGTCATTTATTTCAGCAATAAAAAAACTCTTTCAGTGAAGAGTTTATTTTCTTCCGTGCAAGAGTTTTTTTTAAATCCGTACCGTTCACAATATTTTTTTTTAAAATCAGGTTCAAAACACTTTCAAACGGTTAAAACTGCTCACTGCAATCATGTAGTGACTTTCACTCCAGGTCCCCGAATTGCTATCTCCATACCTAGCGATTCTCTTTTCTCTTAGCACCATCACATGCCCTATTCCAAATTATCACATGTTCAGGCCCACACATCAATAATTAAGAAGAGTGAAAAATCATCCTATTTGTTTCTTGTAATGACTGCCACTTCTTCCTAAATTTTTTTTTGTCCTTTTGATTTTGTTCTTCTTTTTTTGAATTTTTATTAGATTCACATTATATTTTCTGAATTATTCATTCGTCTCGATAAGGGAAGTCTAAAAAGTTAAATATGATGACAAAAATAAAATAAAATAAAGTGCACAAGTTACCATATAATTTTGAGTAAAATATGTATGACCAAAGTGTAATTTTATTTCAATACTAACTCTGTAATAGCATAATTCAGGGGGTGGAGATTTCAACTCCAGGGGAGGCTCTTAGGCAGCTTCTTCGAGCTACCATGAGTTACTGGTCTCTCTTGCAAGTACTGTCTCAGACGACAAGTTTTGCCTAAGTGAACTTCATAGCAAGAGTTTCCTCAAAAGAACAACTTCGCAGCAATTAAAGAAATTAGTACAAGTACAACCAACACGGTTTTTGGAAGATGGGATTCGTGGAATTTCTGTGGATTGCGTCGGGGGAAATCTACCAAAGCTAGGCAGATAGATAGACTCCTTTCCCGCTGCTGATGGAGAGCAAGAAACAAAAGTTTCCCGCAAACTGCTGCTCGTTCTTGCCAAAATAGGGGGTCTGGAAGGATACATTATTATTATGAATCACATTTGAGCAACCTGCACAAACACGAAACAAACTTTCAAGCACAATATCAGTTTAAGCGCGATATCTTTCTAAGCAGGGCCGGCCCTGAGATTTTAGAGGCCTAAAGCGAATTGTAAAAATGAGGCCCTACATTTTTACGAAAAAATTCAATGTAGGTGTCTAATATAATTAAGGTTAAAAGATTAAACTTTTAGCTTCGTAATTTAACTAAAATAAAATTTTAAAACAATTTATACCTAGAAAAAAAAATGAATCAAACGTATCGCTCATACATTGTGTTTTCTCTGACTATTCATGTCATTAACTTTAATTGTAAGAATACTATCTTGAACAATAATAGAATTATCTATTTTAAACTTTTTTTTATCAAAGTTTGATGAATGAAAATAAATTATTTGATTTATTTATAAACAAAAATGGCTTATTTTGTGAATTTGATATTAAAAGTTAAAAATAAAATTAAACAAACAAAGAAAAAAACTTATCAAAACATTGATGGTGTGTAAAAGATTTAAACCTCTTGATCTTGAGCAATACCTACAACTACTAGAACATAACTAATTTATAATGCAAAAGTTATAAGAACTGTATATAAGGAAAAAAAAAATTGTCAAAAGAAAACATCTGTAAGAGTTGAACCAGGGATCTCCTATTCCAATTTCAAGTATCTCACGTGGACCACTTGTATTAGAATTGACATTGTGTTAAATATAGGAACAGTAACATATATATAATATATTTGAATTTTTTTTTTTTTTTGGAAAATGAGGCCCTCATTTTTCTGAAATTTCGGAGGCCTAAAGCGCCGGCACCTTGGGCTTTAGCCCAGGGCCGGCCCTGTTTCTAAGCATGATTATTATGTGAAAGATCTGTACGCACGAAAAAGGATATATAATCTCAATATTGGAGCCAATTTAAACCTCTCAATTTGACAATGTCATGACACATGACAAAATTCCAAGATGCCTGTGATAGAAGAAATTATAAGCTTTTGAGCTTGACCACCTGAGGATTTCATCACCGAATGGTTGTGGTTTGTGAAAGACTCAAAAGAGACAGGGGAGCTCACAAATAATAACCCAGAATATCAGCTTATAGTAATCAGAAAAGCTACGTGCACAGCAAGCTGTGCACAGAGCCTTTTTCTCCCGCATCGGGTTGCACAAAGATGATCGGAGCCGCTCATTTTGTTCAAAATATGTCGTTTAAGGTCTCCGTAAAAAATGAGCTTCGTTCGATATCGTTAGAGGCGTTAACAAAACACGCAAAATCACTTCAGAATTTAGTGCGACCCGAGGCGGGAGAAAAAGGGCTATGTGCACAGCTTGCTGTGCACGTAGCACAGCTCTATAGTAATACTCTGATTCCATTTAACCAGACACAAATTTGGATGAAAACAGTGGGGGTACAAAAAAATAATTAATTTCAAAAAAATAATCCGAGCCAGTTATTATTTTTATGTAATTTTTTGAGTTTTTTTATTTATGAAAATCAACTCATTTGGACAACTGTAATTTTTATTCAGAATTCAAGATCGTGAATGAATTTTGAAGAAAAATTAGACGATTGGATCAAGAACATTAAGTTACCCAAATGAACTTATTTATTTTGCAAGGAAACTTGGAAAATTAATTCAAAATCAATGAATGATTCGGGTTATTTTTGTGAAATCCCGAAGTAAACCCCACACACCCGCCTGTGTGCAAAATTTTATTGTGTCGTACCTATTGTAGACGTGTTATGGTTGAAATCACAACTTGCTGCTTCTCCCAGGCTCTTTAGGGGTTCCTCCATCGACAGTCTGCAACACCGAATCTCGGATCTGATCGTGCATTTCTCGTATATTGTCATACATTGTTGTCCAAAGAAACTCGTCTTCGACAACCCCGTCTCCAAAACCTGGATAGGAACCGCAAGCGTCCTCTATTTTGGCCTCTTGGAACTCACCTTGACTTCCCGTATTCGACCTTTCTTGTAGCCTACATGATGCACTCTTCAATCCTATTGTATATTTGCCAAACAGAAAAGATCCTAAAATCTTAAGAGCAAACAGAACAACTTTAGCATAACGGGCTACGCTTTTTGTGAGCCTAGCAGGACCTTGAAATGGCTGGTTCTTTCGGCAGGCTTCACAAGAAAAGAGCTCTAGCGATCTTCCATAACCAACCAACTCGAGCTTTCTAATAAGTGCTTCTAGTTGATTTAAGCAATCCACGTCGTAAAGAAGTAGAAGATCCCTCATAAAACGTCGTTGGTTCTTTATCATGTTAAGTACTCTGTTGATGTATCTCATGTTCATTTGAGTTTCTAACATGATTTCATAAAGAAGTTGTTCTTCTAATTCCAGGCTGTGATTAATGGAGCCGCCATAATGCTGACAACGAATTCTGTCGTAAAGGGCCTCGGCGATAATAGTCTTTCCTATACCACCACCTGTTCCATACGTCCCTACAACTTTTGAACCTGTACTTGACAGCGAATTCACTTCTGCGACAGGGTGATATAATTGGACATCTTCATGATCACTTGAGTCGTTCACACTCAACTTACACAAAATAAATCCGACAATTTCTCCGACAAGCTTCGATTCAAGCCTGTTAGATTAGATTGAAACAATAGGCGCATTATCCTTACATTTGACCATAAACACATGGCATGAATACAACCTGGAAAGTCATCACCTAAACAAATTGTCCTCAAAGATTCTATGCACAAAAACAACAGAGAATGATGTCTCAAAGTACAGATTTGGACATATTCAGTCTCAAGAAAATAATGTGTCTCATAGACTCTCATTTAAAAAAAAACTCTCCCCTTTTTTCTTTTTTCTGTTTTTTGGCCATGGACTTCTCCTAGACTTCAATTTTTGATCTATTTACCAATCAGAGTTTGTGTACTGGTTTTATAGAAGAAGAGGAGTTTGTTCACAATACGAGTCCAACAGGCGAAGGACGAGTCCATTAACTGTGAACCGATGCTACTGCGACAGACACCATTAATTTGTTATCAATCAATCCTAAAAAAGTACAATGCATACATACAATGCAAGCAAGCAAGCAGCGCATGCATAGTTTTGACAGAACAAATAAAATGGTGTTCTAATCTCCTCATAGAAGTAGCTCGTGGACCAGCCTTAAAAGATGTTTCAATCGCTAGTTTATTTCGGCAGACCAAAATTATGTCCATATCATTTCAAATTTCTAACAAATCAATAATCCAAACTACACAACCAAGGATCTTGCAGGTAATTGCCAAAACAAATCAATCGAGTAAACATATAGAAGATTTCGTGAGCGGGTGAATGAGAGATTTTTAGAACTCACCCGTTTGCTGAGACACGCGATTCCCACCCAGATATGTTGGCTGCTTCAAGTAGAGCCGCCCTCCAATTTACTACCTTCTCCGCCATATCGTCATCCTCCTTGAAATATTGTTCAATGTGTTGAGCAAACGCTTGGCCGAAGCACCCTCTTTGCTTCCTCACATCTGAGGGATCCACTTGATAAAAAGACTGGCAAAACAGTCTGGCCCCTCTTGTTCTTGCACTCAAGGATTTTCACCAGTTCGTCCAAGCACCAGGCGGAAGCAGCGTAGTTCCTGGAGAAAACAACGATGGCGAACCTCGATTCCTCGATGGCCCTTAGGAGTTCCGGTGATATTTCTTTTCCCCTCTCAAGTTGTACATCATACTTGAAAGTGGAAATCCGTTTCTGAAATAGAGCCGCGTAGAGATGGTCGACGAAGTGCTTGCGGGTGTCTTCGCCTCTGAAGTTCAAGAAGACGTCGTATTTCCATCGAGACGGTGTGTGAGAGGAAGAAGATGGTGTATAAGAGGAAGAAGCAACTAGTTCCATGCTTGTTGCAACCATATGGCTAATTTGTGAGCCTTGCTTTGTTTGGAACTTTAAGGAAAGGAAAAGAAAGGAAAATAACAGAAAATTCACCTCCTCCCCCACCTTCTTTCCTCCTTCCTTTTTCCTCTTCTTTGATGATTCTCTTCCTCCTTTCTCCCCCCCCCCCCCCCCCCCCTCTCAATTACCCTACAGCTCCAGACCCCCTCTCTTCTACCTCCACGGTTGCGAGATGATTGAGACTCTCTTTTTAGGAAGGGAAGATCGATCTCCTATTATCCCCATCATTTTTGGACTAGATTTTTTTGACTCTTGGTTCCAATTATTTTTTTTGCCACAGACTATTGGGCTCTCCAATAACAACGGTGAAGGCGTCATTGCGGCTAATGCACGTGTACACCGGAGCTGGGGTGCACTATCGTACTGTCTTTCCAGGAAATAGAGGGGTTATGGTATCCACGTCCGAAAGCCAGCATTCCCAATTAATTAAAGAAAGAAAAGGCGCCAGATCGAAAGGGACCCGGGGGGGCTCTGCTGTGAGCTGCTCACAGCAGGGGTAACTGTTCCGAAGAACGGCGCCGTTTGGGGTTGACTGGCCCCCACCCTCCACCGAGTGGACTCGCTTCCAACCCAGATCTCACCGGCGTTGTAATTGGGGCTTTGGGGGCAATGTCCATTATCATTTTTTCCACTCCTTACTCAGATTTTTACTCTACTCCTTAGAGCATCTCCAACCCAATACTCCATTTGAGAGTATCAAAATAATATTTTTTACTCATAAAGTGATTATAGCGGAAATTACTATTCATGTTTACACCAACGACAAACCCTCTATTTTTGTCTCTAAAATCACTTTACGAAAAAAATCCTTTTTTTATACTCGCATGAGGATATGATTGGTATAAAAATTTAGTAAAAAAAGCAAACAAGGACAAAAATGTCTTTTTAAAAAGGTGAATAGTATTTTAGAGATGATCCTCTATATTTTTCTTACCCTCTAAATATAGATGATCAAAATCCAATACTCTTAAATGGAAGAGGGTTGAGAGGATGAGTTGGAGTGCTTTGATACTCTCAAATAGAGATATATAGTATGGATTGAAGATGCCCTTATAATAGGCTAACAAAAGAGTTTCATTTTTAATTTTCGCTTTAAGCCTTTAAAAAGTCAGGGCCGGCTCTATCCGGATCGTCCATCTCGGCAACCATTGATTCGAATTGAAAACAAGAGTTAACTTTTCTCTGAAAGTTGTTTTTAATTCGAACCATTAACGACTGGGGTGGTGTACTACAACGCTCTAAAGGGGCTGGCTCCGAAGGAACAAGGGACTATCAATGACTACCAAGTCCTACTGTGGTGGTTGACAAACCTGCGTTCGGAGCCGAGGTTGAAGTACTTCTTGATTCTGTAGAGAAACGGCACCGCGTAGAAGAACCGGCCGGAGCTGAGGGTGGCCGCCTCTTCAAACGCTTGCATGAACTCCGTGCCGGCGGTGGCGTCTCCCCGGATCGACGTTGAACGCCACCTTACATATATATGCTGTCAAACGCGAACCTTTCGAGAACATCTTGCATGTCCAGAATGCGGTTAGTAGTTCCGGATGCCGCTGCAGCTCTTTGTAGGATTGGAATCAACCTGATTGATGAACGGAGACCAGATTTTAACGACCTTACGAAAGGAATCGACTCGAGGATATAATAGAGGGCACCGCCACTTTAATGCATGACGGATTACCTGAATGAGCTCATCCGCCAACCGAAAGTCTAGGACCACCGCATGCCATGTGGGGCCCCACAAAAATATAAAAATTCATAAATTTTAAAATAATTATTTATAGGGCCTTGTAAAAAATTAGTTGCAACAGATATCGGTAAGTATATTTTTTGAGTTCGTAGTACGAATTCAGAAAATATATTTACCGATATTTGTTGGAGCTGATTTTGTATAGAGCCCCATAAATAATATTTTAAAATTTATAAATATTTTTTTTGTATTTTGTAGGATACTGAATAGACCCCACACGATATGCAGTGGCCAATGCAGTGGATGGGTTGCGGTGGTCCCAGTATGACTGATCCGGTCAAGGAGTGTTACATGCACATTTAATACATTGGTTGGTACCGTATTAGTGCCTATAGACTTTTCCACTTCAATAACAATATGTCTGTTTGTGTGATCCTGCCCAGATTAGTTAATGGAGTCCACTATATGTTCCACCCAAATGATTCGAGTCGTTTATTAAATGTAAAATATTTTTTCAAAGGCCCCGCAAAAAATCAGCGCAATCCGATACCTATAGGTGTTCAATCCGACCATCTAACTTTTCATTATTTTAAAATCTTAATGAAAAGTTAGATGATTTGATCAAGTATCTATATGTATCGGATTGAGCTGATTTTTCGCGGGAGCCTCTGAAAAAATGTTTTACATTTAATGAACAGTTCGAATAGTTTGTGTGGATCCCGTAGTGAACCCCACACACTGATCTGTGCAAGATCTATTTCTAAAATGTCTGTGTGGGTAGCACTGTTGCTTCAATAATGAGAGTTGTTTCATCTTTTACGGCTTGTTTTTTTTAGCCAATTTCCTTTAAAAACTAATGCAATTCCATATCGGTAAGTACTCGATCGGTCCAAAAATTCTTGGCTTGTTTCAAAAACTTTAGTCCAGGATTTTAAATAAATTAAAAAATTCAATGCCTGGATGAAGTGCTTAAAGATATCCAATTGTGTTGATTCTTTATGTACGAGTTATTAAAAATAAAACTCCAATATAATGAATGATTCCGATCATCGAAACGGAACTACGGAGGGGATATGTATCATCACATTTTTTCCACCTCAGACTTGACACTCTCCATAACGAAGCTACGGAGTGACTTGGTTTTGAACTCGTAGCTCGCCGTTTTCCGCTGGTGCTTCCAGTTTTCCCCATCGGCATTGAAAATCCCCCAGAATCTACAGGAAATGTATCCCCTTCGGGTAATTCTCGAAGTTGGTCTTGAGCATGTGCTCCACGACTAGCGGGTCATCACGCCGTCCGCGTTCGGGCGACGGAAGACGGTCGTGTTGTTCGGGCTGTGCGCCAGCACTTCCGTCGTCCAGTCGAGGAAACGATGGCAGTTGTGGAGGAAGTCCGGCAGGTGTCCGACGACCGGGTATTGTTTGAAGCCTTTGGGAGGAGGTGTGGTGGGTTTGGGTGGTTTGGGGAGGAGGAAGTAGATGTAGAGGTAGAAGGAGAGGAGGAAGAGGAAGAGGAGGGTGGGGAGGGAGAAGAGTTCCATCTTTAGCGAGCTAGAGCAAGAGAGAAGAAGATATGAAGTGTACATGTATATTTATAAGTATTACGGAGTAGCATTTATGCCCGTTCAATGCATGTGAAACAACAGAAATCGTTTACCAAAAAAAAAAAAAAACAATAGAAATCAAATTTACGTGATTTTTGGCCTCGTGTTTCGAACGGGTACAACACTAGTTAATAAAAAAGATATCATTAATTTTTTTTATTTTTCATGTTGTGGACTCGTTAATTAAGTTGACCAAAAGCACTAGAACTAATATTTGATGATTAAACTGGTGTTTTTACACTGTAAGTTGGAGTAACTATTTTTCACTCCCTCCGCCCCAAAAAAGCATGCGAAGACGATTGTATGGTAGTAACTCTTTTAACTCAAAATTGCACGTCTTGGATCCCAGGGTGAGTCCCGTACATGGGGTTGGTACATTTTCTGTACCGACTCCTATATATTAAAACGGTAGACGCCATTATAAACGGACTGTAATTTATGATTATATGCTCAATGAATATCAAGCTTGGGGGTGGGACAATGTTCGGTGATGGCTAAGCTAGCAGCTAAACACATTTAGTGCTAATTATGTGCTACTCGGTCACCGACCTTGACCTATAATAAACCTACTTTTATGTGCCCACAAGTGTTAAATGAATCGATTTATTTACAATTTCGGACCAGCTTACTCTCACCATGACTAATCCTAAGAGTACGTACAATCATACCGTCCACTTGCGGGGAGCACTATAAAAGCCGAAGCTCCAAACTTGAAATCTTAAGAAAGCAGATCCCTAAGTTCTAAGTCTTGACTACTCCTTCCTCCGTTCCATTTAGATTATCTATTTCTAGAACTCGGGACATCAAAGGGGTATAAAATTACTCAATTAGTTTTTTTTGTCAAATAAAAAAAATATAATATTTTTAATTTTGCAGTCGATTAATAACACGATTTTTTGGAAATGAAGGGGAAAAAACGAAATTCAGCAGAGAGAGAGAGAGAGAGAGAGAGAGAGAGTAGCATTACCATCAAAGAATCACCATGAAATTCTATGATGCCAATCATATGAAAAATTGAAGTTCTCCAAATAAAGAAATTGCAGACATACAATTTCAACAAACAGGAGGCAAAACCTTCTGTCCTACCACCTCCGTTTCCTCTCCATGGAACCCTTGTCTCACTCGAAATAACCGCATACATACAAGTTCCAGATAATAAATCTGGTTCGTTTTCCGCCGTAGCTAAGGTAAGAGTACATCTTCAAACCTAGCTAGTAGATCCTCTCTGCAGTAGATACCGGACGCAGGAAGACAACAATAACAGTTATATTATCTCTGCTTCCACGTCCCGCAGCCTCAGTTGCCAATCTCTTCGAGCACATCCCGGCTTCTTTCACCGTGTCCTTCATTATGTTAACGACCTCTGCCTCACTCATGACATCCCAGAGCCCATCACTAGCCAGAACCTAACAAGCAAACACATTTTAGCACTTAGTTGAACTAAATCACGTTCATTCTTCTTGTAGCAGTCCTTTTCAAAATACGACCAGCAGTTTCTGCATGTATTGGATTCGTAAATATTATGACATACAATACTAGTCAAAGTTCATAAGTTTCAAAAAGCCCAAAGCTTTTGAACTTAAACTCCGTAGGGGGATTCTGACGAGGAAGATGACGGTAGGCCTGAATATCTTTAGTTCATTAGTTTCATTTCAGAACACTGTTTAGCAATGCAGTTGAGTTCAAAGTGGCAGCGAGAGTATGTAGTGAAGGGAGGGTATGATATCAAGTTTACTAGACTGTGAGATGGTACGACCAAGCTACCTGTAATGATTGGATGTTTAGGCCTTCATGCATCAAATTAACCGGGGAGAATACATTGCAACTCAAGACACAATTGAGCCTATTCGCGCTCTAGATCTTGCAAGAAGCCAAGAACAAGCAAGTCACTTCATCACCTCCCACGATTGAATCAGTACTCTTTCCGGTTGAACCGGTACCCACGATTGAACCCATACTCTTTCCGGTTCGCTCACCGGTCTGGTTTTCAAAACATTGTCGCAGACTAACGTTCATAAACTAATAAATTATTTTTCTTTCAAATCCATATTACATGTCAATCATGATACTAGTGTTCTACCTCTGCTCTAAATTAAACACAAGAATGCAGTGATAATACAAAAAGCAAAAAATGAGAACTTGAATGAAGAAGCCTCTTAAAAGCTTGTTTGCATTTCAAAATGGTCAAGTGCATGGCCTATTTACAAGCTTAGTGATGATTGCAGACTATGCAACAAATTAACTAATGATCATTCATATCTGAACACATTCAAGAGATTCTGTCCACTAGTCAGAATGGTTCAGGGAATCCACAAAAAGTCTACATAGAGTTGTAGACCTTAGGAAAACAGAGAGCTCTGCCTTAGGCCTCCAGCAGTCAAAGATTGGAGTGAAGACGATCAGAAAGGTCTTCTATCTCAAGATTACATTATTGACTAACCAATGAAATTGTCCAAGTACGAGAACCCTTCATTGCTTTCTCCAAAAAATTCTATTTGCAAGCACCATTGGTGACAGAAATAAGCAGAGGCAATTCAACTTGTATCAAACAGGTAAAGCTTGGAGTACAGGGTTTACGAAATAGTATGTATCATGCTATGAATATCCAAGCACTTTAAGAAAATTGTATAGCAAAATGGCAACTAAATTTTTTCAAAATAACCAAGGAAGATGCACCAAGTTTGCCAACTTCCCGGAAAAATGCACATGCAACAGTCTACTTTGAAACCACAAATGCATTTATCAGTTTGTCATAGTTCACTTGTTCTTTTCACGTCCTACTAGGGTGAAAGAGAGGTTCAAACAAATAACAAACCCTAGGTTACAGCAGATTATCGTATCAATGGACCTTACCAAGTATTCATCCTCCACAGAGAGAATGGTCTCAGTTATCTCAGGTTCGGCAGTAACATAAGGCTTCAGATCACCATCACCAATGGAGCGTGTAACCTGTCAAAAAAATTCTTGATAATTTCTTTGTACATTATTTTGAATACGAGAAATACGGATAGGGAAGACAGCTGGGAGCCCAGTAGACAGCATTTTAGGAGCACTTGGACGCTGGATTTGGTCCCCTTTCATACAACCTCTTAACAAGGAAGCTTCGGTGGCAGAGCAGACTACATGAGAATCTCTTACCCAAGATAATGAGGGAACTTCCATTCTTCAGACCGACACAAAACTGGGAATCGGAGGCCATGAAAGTGTATTGGACCTCCTGTATGGATTAGAGATCCTAAAAGTAGGTTGGACAAATAGAGGAACCATGTCAACTGTATTTTCATCAGTGATATCTTCTTACTCCATCACAATGGCGATGGAAGTTTCCCAGTAAGATCCTTTTGTTCTCTTATCCCTTAAGAAATAACTAGTCAATTCCTTCTACGGTTATAGGTAAGTTAGAAGCGCCAGCAACAGGTGTGTTTTTTGCCTAGACCGTCGATCACAAATACAGATCTATAAAGTAGTGCCGCGAATGCCAAAAAGGAGAGGACACTTTTGACCATATATTGGCACATTGTGAGGTGGCAAAGGAATTACAACCCTTGCTTCTGTTCATTGTATATGTTCAAAGGGTAATATGCCTGCCACTCCTCCATTTTTGAGCTTCTAAAATACTGCGGTGATGGGGCTAAGAAGCATGGATACGGACACGGCATGACATGGACACAAAAACATGTCATTTTTACTGCAATTAGAACTAGAACACTAATGCATTGGACACACTTTACCATGCAAAGATATAAATTACAGGTGCGTGTTCAAATCCCAGAGTATCAATGAGAGTAGGTATTACAAAAACACAAATAATACTAGCATCACGGAAAAAATTGACCCCATTAAAATATAGAATTGACACCACCATAGAATTTTTTCAACAAAGAGAACCGACCAGCTAACTCTTCTGTTCTCCCTCTGTCTGTTTGTGAACTCTATCTTCTCACATTAGTAAAAAGAACCCCCAAAAGTTGGATTTAGAGTTTGTGTTTAGTTCTTCCAGGTATATATATTTAGGGCTTAAATTTATTGTACTGAAGCCAGTAAGCAACTATTCCAAAACATGAAACTTTGTTGAATGCAATTGTAGAAGCTCGTGTATTGTAATTTCTTTTTCTGTTAAAACTTGGAATAGCATTAATATAAGCTTTTGGTATCTTCTACTTATTAGTTAAGAAGTATAATTGAGCTTGAAAACAATCTATTAGATCAGAACTTGGCGGCAAATACAAAAGCAGTAAAAAATAACTTATTTATCTTCCCTGTCCCAATTCACTCCTGGCCACAGATTTTGATCCAAGATTTGGATATTTCCTGATTCTGACCACATCTGCAGACAGTAAGTTCATTGGGACGGAAGAACAAGAAGTTCTGGGGACAGAATCCCTGACCATGTACTTCCAGACAATAGACAACCATACAATCTAAACATTTTCAGGTAGAGCATTAAAAAATAAAACTATCAAGAGGTAAGAAGAAAACCTGGAGAGCAGCGGGACCAACCCTCCATGTGTCAACAACCCATGTGACCTGTCCCCCTGTCCTGATAATACGTTCTCTCTCGTCAAGACAACTTGCAACATGGTCCTAGATTGTCAAGGTGAATTAGTTATCGAAAGATTCAACCACTCAGGGGTATCAAAGGAGACAATCTGAACTCAACTTCAAAGGAGAAAACCATTTATGGCATGTCCACATAAAATACCAACATACATCTGCTACATCAAGCCCCATCTCACCTTACTTAGAGAATGAGCACAGCTAGCCCGGCACAACATTGCCCTGCAATCACCAGCATTAGCAACAAAAAGCTTGTTTCGTACTATAAGAGCCACAATGGCTGTGCAACCTGGATGCCAGTCTTTTTGTATAACTCCCTTAGGTTTACGATGGTTATCCAACTCCTCCCTAAATGTGACATCTGTCTTTACAAATGCTTCAAGTAGTGCATCCGACGGACTACAAAATGCACCAAGATGAATAAAAATATAGTATACAAAGTAAAGGCTAAAAATATCAGAAGAACAGTAGAATGGAAGGAACCTTTTGGTGGAAACCAGAATTTGCAAGAATCCTGGTAGAGCTCTTGCAGAAAACTCTGCAGCAGCTGCACCTGCATGTGATGTTGTTAAAGGTATTAACCAAATGGTGGTTGTAACTTGTAAACTCCTCTTCAATAGCTCGAAGGTTTCAGAATCTCCATTACGAGTGCAAGCTGTTTTTTATAAGCAAAGTAATTTCCAGAACAATTATGCATCCTTCTCTAAACCTATCCAAAGGCATGTCATCCTGATTTCACTAAGAAATACGTTAAGTGATGGTGTGAACTTTGTTGTGAATGGTTAGTGCGATCACCTACTTCGTTGCAAACTAAGCTTTTGTTGTGAGATTGCTCCCAAACAAACAAACGGTAAATGTAAGTAGTACTTGTGGTGCACCTCGATGCCCATCAAAGATTCCAAACACATGAATGTCCTCACTGCGCATACGGGGCATAAGAAAATGAGTATCCTCCATTGTCTCTCTTCTCCCGCAAGTAGCAAAGGATCCCCAAGACAGCACTGGATGGTATGCTGATGGATCTGTTAAAGGATCATGCCAGATTCTTACACAAGAATCAGCTGCAATACAAGAGCTCTTAGAGAAGTTTTCACCCTTGGTAAACCAGTTAATACTAATCTGGTAATTTCGGAGGCTTGAGCTGTTCTCATCACCAAGAGGGATAGAAGGTTCAGCAACTGCCTTTTTCTTTTCTTCAACTGTCTTTCTGCATTTCCTAACATGACCAAGTTCCAGAATGATATCATCGAAAGAAGGCCTATTCTGGGGATTTGCATCCCAACATCTCTGTATCAAGTGCTGTAAACCAGTTGGTCCACCCGAATCAAGATTAGCAAGAGCAGGTCGCAATCCTTCGGACACTATAGCTGCTGTAAGTTGCTGTTCAGAATAGTTCATTTCCAGAACAGTATGGGCCTGCCAGCACAAGACATAATGCACCAATTAGGCACAACCAAGCTGAAACCATGATTGACATTGTTAAAACTAATTGGCAATAAGTGGAGAGGCCACCCAGGCTCATATATTAGTTTTGGAGGTTATAATTAACCAATGTGGGACAAGTTGTAACACTCCCCCGCACGTGCGACCCAGAACGCTAGCTTTGATACCATGTTTTAAGCATCCAACTCAAAACCAATTGACGATGAGTGGAGAGGCCGCCCAGGCTCATGTACTAGTTTTGGAGGTTATAATTAACCAATGTGGGACAAGCACTAACAGACATGTCATACTGTTGAGGTGCATTTGGAAATGTCAGAGTGAGGTTATCATATAACTTGTGAATCATTGGATATTCAAACTGAACTGACCATCCACATAACATCTTCCCAATATTGGGAATGTTGAGTTGTTGACAATTAATACCCCTGGAAGCATTTTTTTTCCTCGAATTTTAACAACTTCATGCATGATGATTTCAGTCCTGCACTGGTTTCAGGCAAAAGAAATGCCACTTGACCTTCTGTGAGATATTGAAAACCACATTGTAGCAGAAGGCAGGCAAGATCTAAGGCCTTTTATGATAAGTCTCGAGCCCGTTGGGATAGGATTAGCAATGTTATGGGCCCATTAATCCAACGTTTGCTTGCACAAAAGAGGGGAGGATTAACAAGCCCAAGATGAACTCATGCATGCATTTGTAGCACTAGAGCATCCCATGGCCTCTGTTGGTTCCCCCTTTGTTTGTCGTTAATAGTTGATTGTTGTCATGTATTGAATCGTTTGTTTACCTCACCACGTGCGAGTTAGGGGTCGCATATGCGGGGGAGTGTTGGAGCTTGTCCCATATTGGTTAATATAACCTCCAAACCTAGTATATGAGTCTGGGCGGCCTCTCCATTCATTGCCAATTGGTTTTGAGTTGGATGCTTTAATAGACTCTATAAGCTATGCACGTGCTTTATTTGTGGTAGTCATGCATGCTGCCTTGGAAAACAATGAATCTACTAGGTTGGAAATTGTTGGGCCCCCACACCCTTTTTGAACCCAATTAGACCATCTCAATGCATGTTTGTACCAAAATTAGACTATTTCATGTCATTTTTGTGGTCAATGTAGCGTACACAGCGCCGCAAACCTAGTTAATATGCCGCCACATCATTCCTACAACAAATATAGGTGGAGATAAATTGGCAAAAAAGTCAAACCTGCACTTCTGCGCGAAGATTGGTGTATGGGACAACACCAGTAAGCAGCTCACTGCAACACATTGCAATCAGAGTTATGTTCATATATAATGACCAAAATGCTTCATATACATGTCATTGCAGATGATAGCATTCTATCAAACACCGTGGTTATGAGAAGTATAAAGATGTATGCTATCTTCATAGCATCGACAGCATGTTCAGGCTACCTATGCTACCATAGGTCAGGTCCTATTTATGTCTTTTAGGTAACTGTTCGTCTGGCTAATTCATGTTTTCAGGCTTAATCTTAAAAGTTCATTATACTTTGGTACTTTAGTCAGGTATGATCCTTTGAAGTTTCAATATTGGCAATAGTATTCACAGTATCTAAGTTCTAGTTTTTGAAAAGTTGTAGTCAAGGTCCTAAACAAGCTGCAATTGTATAGAAATGAGTATACCCATGCGTAATTCTTTAAGTTCAATGAAGAACATATGGGAGATAAATTTCCAGCATCTATTCTCTCATGGACCGCTGTGACGTGATACTAACCACGAGGCTGATGCTAGTGGACCTTCAGAAGAGTATTTCTTAAGAGCTGCTTCTACATTTTTATTATCCGTAATTTGATCTCCGTTAGGCACTTGACCGGTACTATTTGTCCTACTTTTTAAAGCACCTGTGGCCTATTAACTTACAGACTCTTTGCAATAGAAGCTTGTAGCATATGTGAGATCAAACATTTCCCAACCAATTACGAAACTGGTGTCTGAATAATTGGCATTTTAGCAGCCTAAAGCTTTTTCAATCATCAACCTCTAAGATAAGGTAACTAACCAGGTAGTAGCCGTTAAAATGTCCAATAACTGCCAAGTATTAGTTGAGCAGATTCATCATGCCTTCTAGAGGTAACCGAGTTCACAGTGTAGGTGGTGGTTATATTCAACATTATCAAAGCACAGTTTTATGATCTAAAACAATGACTAATCGTCCAAAATAAGCAAATTGGAAATTTCAAGAAAGTTCACGTTGATCTGCAGCATCTGCTATAACATTAGATGTAAACACATAATTGCATTTCAACTTGTTATTATTGAAGGAGGCAGAAAGAATTGAATTTTACTTGATTGTTATCCCAAAACTATATGCATCTGATTTTTCACTGTGCATCTCCCTCTTCAATATCTCAGGTGCCATATAGATGAGTGTTCCAACCATCTTCTTTTTGTGGAAACCACCGGTTGGCTTTCCAGATGACCTCCAGTTCTCAACAGAGACTTGTTTAAGATCTTTCTTATACTCTGCTAAACCAAAGTCTGCCAGATGTGGTAGAAGATTTTCATCAAGCTGCCAAAGCGGTACATTAACTAACAACGTCAATATCAAGCACAAAATCATCAGAAACTGAAAAGGAGATATAATGGACAACAAATAAATATATATAGAATTGTGATGGCATTTACAAGAATATTTGCTGGTTTCACATCCCTGTGTATAATCCCAAGGTTATGTAGATATTGCAGAGCCTTAGCTGTAAAATATAGAAACACAATAACTTCAGCATAAGCCTTATCATATTATCACAAAACAAAAAAATCAGAACAAAAGATGTAACAGTTAGATAATTTGGCAATCAATTAAGAAAAGTAGCATGACTGATTATAACATACGACCCTGAATCGTACAATCACCACCTCAATACCAAAGGAGAATGACAGTAACTACTTAAGTTCTTCAGTCTACTCTTGCTGTGTCAACAAAACAACTCATTTCCATCTAACAATTTCCTTACTGAATCTCCTCTATTCACATACATATTTTTCAAGAAATGCTGTAACGCGGATAGTGCTGTATATAAATCGTTCGACAAACACCTAAAATGTACAAACTGGCCAGCAAAGTACTACCTTCACAATACTTCATTGACTTACTACCAAAGAAGGCTCATGGGCTCTTTCTATGTGTGGGTTTCTGCTAAGTCTCATCACAAAATATGGACTAAGTTCAGATTTGCGGAAGTGTTGCAGACAGTTCAAATCAAGTACACAATGAAAGCTTAAATATGCAATAGAAAACGATTAAGCAAACTAAATGCTCTCATCACAAGAAAATTAATGAACGTGTAAACAATTCCAGTTCAGAGAGGAAGTTAAATGCTCTCATCACCAAATTAAACCAAGCTCATATTTTGCCAAGATAACCAAATGCATACCTAGCTGGATTGATAATCTGAGCACCTCATCAAAACTTGGATTCCACTCTTCCACATGTAGTTTGTCTGCCAGATTCCCAGACTCATAGTATTTGAAGAAAAACATATAATTCACCGGCTTCGCATGTGCAGCAACTAACTTGGCGACTCCCAAATGATCTAACTTGCTTCACATTACAATATACAACTAAGTTGGCAGAAAGTAACCCACCATCAAATATGTAGACAAACAAAAAGACAAGATAATACAAAATGGAAGGGAGTTATGTGGACAACCAGTCCTGGAGGGAGCAAAGCTCCAGTGGGGACAAATGCCCCAGCTCAAGTTTTTCTAGCTTTTTTTTCAACACTTGGAGTAAATTGCACTTTCAATTTTTTTTGCCCTGGTAACGACCACTCGTTGGGTGGTGGTTAAGGTAGAAGTAACGCCATAATATTCAGCTTTTCAAGGCTCTTTTCACATCCTTCAAAACACTTTCACATATGTTTATGAGTTCATGTAGTTTTTTATGTAAATATTTAGCTTTTTATGTACTTTACATGCACTTGCAATTTTTGTGTACTTTTTGATGGAACCAAATCAAAGGGCTATGCTCTCAAATATTCTACTTTCAAAATGAAAAAAAAAACTGACTACTAAAGACCCTAACCACCTATTTATAGCCTAAGACACTCACAATCCCATAAATAAAGCTAGACATATATCAAATGAACTACTAGTAAATTAGTAACACAATAAACTGCATCCCTTTTTACACAGACTTAGGCCAGCACATTAAGGTTGTTTCGGGGAGAGAGAGAGAGAGACCATGCATTTGCAAGAGAGAGAGAGAGAGAGAGAGAGAGAGAGAGAGAGAGAGACCATAGCATTTGCAACTCCTTGTGGAATTTATCGATGTCTTCAGAGGTTGACAATATGGGTTTTTTGACAGCAACCTTCTTTCCATCCAAAATAGCTTCATAAACTACACTTTCTGCTCCTGTAATCGAACAATAAGACACGCCAATTCACATGAATAATCTTAATTCTAAGGTAAGCTAAATGGGAGTACAAACTACAAACCAAGGCAGATCAGAACATATCAAGGGTCCTTTAGGCTTAAATTTTGGGTTGTCTTTTCATCTTCTTTTTCATTAGATTCACATCAAATTTTTTAAATTAATCATTTGTCATGACTAGCGAAATCTAAAAAGTAGAAAACTGAGACCAAAAAAAAAGTTTACCAAAGATGAAAGAAGTTCCGAAAATACAATTTTCACTGTCGCTTTGTACATCTTCTCTGAACCCTTTCCAACTCGGGCTAAATTATTCTATCAATAATTTCACTCATTAACACGAATAACTAACTCAAAAGTTGACAGAAAGCTAAAAAAAATTCACTATACACCAATGATTGGATTTAGTCCGAACCCACCTGAGCCTCTTTCTTGAATTGAATTGAATTGAATTGAGCAACACAAAATACACATTAACAATCATACATCGAGCTCGGAAGTCCGCTAAACGCCACTGATACCAATTGTCTTTACCAAAAGTTAATTTAGTCCAAACCCACACTACCTTCTTTGTTGAATTGAAATTGAGCAACACAAAACACGCATAAAAAATGGAAAAGAATCAAACCTCGAGCAATTAGGTGTGAAAGAAGTTTTTGACGAAAAGCTAAAAAAAAACCACTAAACACCAATTGTAGGGTTTAAATTGAAATTGAGCTACACAGAACACACATTAAAAAATCATACCTCGAGATAATAAAAAAATTCACTAAACAGCAGAAATACCAATTGTCTTTAACAATAGTTTAATGTAGTCTAAACCCACGTCACTTAACACGCAGGCGGGTGCAGTGCGGAAGCGGGAAAGCGTCCTTCAAAAACCTCTCAAACAACTAAAATTAGTGAGTGCGAGAAATTGAGAGCGGGAGCGAATGCCATTTTGAAAGATTGACCATGTTCGTTTTGGGTCACCTTTTCTCTCTGCGCACAATCCCTATAAATTTTCTCCCCAATTATTAATCTCATTTCTTTCTCTATCTCTCACCGCACATTACAAAAAAAAAAAACTTTCCTCAAGTCTCAAAACGAACATAGCCATGCGACTAAGGTCCAAACTCACACTAACCACTTTCTTAAATTGAAACTGAGCATCAGATAAAACACATTAT
>JAOTQK010000018.1:3648413-3662996 GCA_025642025.1 Rhododendron ferrugineum | reverse complement strand
AGACGGAATGAAAACTATAGGGTTAAAATTGATACAATTAATATTAGAGGGATGAAAATGAGAACTCATGCAAACTAAAGGGACCATTTGTAAAATTTTCCCTTTTTAAAAACAGTTACATAGGGCTTCTGGGAAACAAAAGATTGTGACGGGGAAGTGGAAGAGTTTTGTCGGAAACAAGGGTTTGGTGGATATGTTTTTACTGATAGATTTTTCAAGTATGAAGTATTTGTGTTTGTATATGTAGATAAACTGGTCGGTTCGGTTCCAACCACAGTTTTCAATTATGGAACCAAGGACCAAACCAAAATATTAGGTTCTCAATTATTTTCGACCAACTCATTAAACCACAACAAAACCAATCCAAATAGACTGGTTCGGTACAATCTGTCCGATTTACCCATATAGCAGTTTGTACTATTCGTGCACTCATGCTTGAACCACATCAATACTCAAGATCGTTCAATTAATAAAGCGCATCGAGCACTTTAATCGTAAAGTAATTCTTGATGTACGAATGTTGATAATTTACGCACCGATATTCATTTACTTTCAAACAATCAAACATAGATATGATTCGGAGCGAGCCACATTTCTAAATGCAGTTAATTCAATTCAAAATAAACAAATTCAATCAACCAACTTACTCTCTTTTTCGACGATGTCCTGCGTTATAACCATTTTACATCGCATCCGTCATTGCTCTCTCCAAGAACATCTACCAAGTAAACGGTTCAGATTACATAATCATTATTAGGCTTAGGAAAAAAAAGTACTACTAAAAAGAGGCCACGTCGATATGGAAACTTTTCACTAGTCATTAGGTCCCACAGAGGAGAGAAATAACGGATGGGATTTCCAACCTCATCCAATAAAACGGATCGGAGAAAGCCCAACCCAACTGTCGTCAAGTGTCAACCACCAATCTCTCTCTCTCTCTCTAAAATGGCTACTGCCTCCGTGACACCACTGTCCTCCGTCTTCTCGACCTCAAAACCCTCCTTATCAATTCCAAAACCTCATCCATCTTCCACCGTCACCTTCAAAACAGATGAACAGGAATGCAGTAGGAATCATCAATCAGTACCCAGTAACTGCAATGCCGTTAGTAACAGTAGAAGGGAATTCGTGAGAGGAATGGGACTCGTACCACTCCTTGTTGCAGTTCCTCCTCCGCCGCATTCCGAAGCTCGGGAGGTGGAGGTTGGTGCGTTCCTTCCGCCGTTCCCTTCCGACCCTTCCTTCGTCGTCTTCAAGGCCTCTCCCAAGGACACTCCCGCTCTTCGCGCAGGTTATACATGTGTGTTAAATTCTACCTTCTTTAGCATTCGATGAGTATTATCCGCACTTATTGGGCGATGGTTAGTGAAATTCTAGTCTTAAAAAAGAGAGCAAATTTATAGTTTTAGCGAGATTAGTTCGTACTTTGGGACTATTTCTTATAATTATGGGGTCAGATTAACATAATGTATTTAAAATTTAACCAAAATAATGAAATAATGACATGACCCCACTTGACTAAGAGTAGCTCCGCCCATGCAAATAGTAATTGAGAAAGAAATTAAGCACGACACAAAGATTTTACGTGATACCCTTATTAAGTAATTGGGTACGTTCCCAGATTACACCTGTTTTCGCTATGTATGAAAAGAGTACATTCAATGATGTGAGTACAGATTACATCGGTTGCTGTGTATAGTAATGTATTTACTATCCTAGGTTTTTGCTCACCACTTATCAATTCTAGCCGTAGTCAATGAAGTGGCAAAAGTACAAATCAGACTTCACAATCCCGACATCTACGTACACTCTTGGTTGTACGTATGCTGTCTTCAATTCCGTTGCTTTACAATTTATCTCGTGTATCTGCTATAAATTAGTGCATTGACAAATTAAGCAGGATCTTAATCCGGGTTGGTTAAGGGGTCGAATTTTCTGGGAATTTGCTTGCAATGATACTAGTTTAAAACAGTTGTCTTCAGCCCAAATTACAGTTGTCTATGGTATATGGCCTCAAACTGAAGGGCTTGCACCCTCTAATTTGCTCAAGTTTCAATCTTAAGGGCAAGGGCAGCCCTTCCCATATTACAATTGTCATTGGTTTATGGCCTCAAACTGAAGGAACTGCGCGGGCAGCCCTTCCCATTTTATACTTGTCCATGGTTTTTGGCCTCAAACTAACAAGATGAATCTTAATCATCTGATCTTTATTATTGCCAATGAGATACTAATTGCCATAAGAGGATGTAATCGTCAAGAATTCCACATTGGTTAAGGATGAGAGTACACCTGCTTTTTACACTTCGCTCAATGGCAGTGTTGTTTGGCAAGCGCCACACCTCCTTCTACTTCTGGTTGCAAACTGGGAGCCACATGGCACCTATCCTTATTGGTTACAAATTTTTGAAGTTGAGAGTTCTAAGTTCCCCGTTGCCATCTCTCATCGAAACTGCATTTTTGGAAAAGAAAATCTGCTCTGAACACTTGGTCCATTTCAGCTAACGCTCTGCTCATTCATCTCCCTTGCCATAGTGTCTTGTGCTTTTCTCTCTGGAGCTTTCTTCGTGATATGTATATCATTGTATGTGAAGGAAACTTCCAATCTAGTTTCTTGCAGGAAATGTGCAGCCTTACCAGTTCATCCTTCCTCCAACATGGAAACAGACACGTATAGCCAACATACTCTCCGGTAATTACTGTCAACCCAAGTGTGCAGAGCCTTGGGTGGAGGTAAAATTTGAAGACGAAAAGCAAGGAAAAGTTCAGGTTGTGGCTTCTCCATTGATTCGACTGACTAACAAACCAAATGCAACAATAGAAGATATTGGAACCCCTGACAAGGTCATTGCATCCCTTGGCCCTTTTGTCACTGGCAGCACATATGACCCTGATGAATTGATCGAAACTTCAGTGGAGAAGCGCGGTGATCAGACGGTACATATTTTCAACTCTTCATTTTTGTCTCATCTTATTACCTTCCTCTTTTGAGAAGGAAAAACCAATTAAGCAAAGACAACCTGTGATCACATTGCCAAAAAAGAGAGTATATTTGGCTCTCACCAGATGTAGAGACTGGGGGTACAGGGCATATTCATCCAACTTCAAAGTACCTTTGGTGTAAAATGGACGAGATATATAATTGTGGTTTGCAACAATCAAAGACAAGTTTTTAGATGAATGGAACAAATCCTCGTAAAGTCTTCAAAATTAAAACACAGACACAAGTCACACAACTTTGATGAAGTTAGGAATAATACACGTAACACAATTGTATGTTGGTGCCCATAAAAAGCCATGAGGAAGCACTATAGGACATGACCATCAGTAACAGATGGAATCATAGTATGAGTTTTGTAACTTTAGAAATGTCAAGGTCTATGTTTTCTAAGTGAAACGATGTAGAGATCAATTCAGGGAAAGGAAGCTAAGCTTGACTAGCTATCACCACTTGCGCGGGCATCTTTAATGAAACAGCTAAGAGGTCAATTTCTGTTGACATTGGGTATGTTTTATCTCCGAAGTACTAACAGTTTTGCGATAAATGGAAGATACTAAAACAAACTCCGTGTTAACTTGGGAAAGGGAGAGAAGAAAGGGTTGTGGTTTATCACCAAATCTCGAGATTTGGTGAGAAACAAGATGGGACTGACAAAGATACAACCTTTTCTCTTCATTGCTCATCCTTTCTCACCATTTCTCATCTCTTTCAGTTATTCAGATAAATTAAGAATGCTACTCTCTTTCTTTTCTTACCTTTCTCACCATCCGAAAGGACTGTTAGTTTTTAGGTTCACATATGATATGTTCTTTAATCAACCATGGTTTGAAGAAAGAGATGCAAAACTTATTCGGTTAAATAGCGTATGGTTGTAACTTCTCTCATTGATTTCTGGTGTGTGCAGTACTACAAGTATGCTCTTGAGACCCCATACGCGCTGACGGGATCCCACAATCTTGCGAAAGCAACAGCGAAAGGAAACACCGTAGTCCTGTTTGTTGCTAGCGCAAATGACAAACAGTGGCAGTCATCCCAGGAAACACTGAAGGCTATACTTGATTCCTTCCAAGTGTAATTCCTTTCCATTTTCTGCAAACTAAGTTCGTTCGATGTTAAAACACTCGATATTCTTTCTATTTGCTTATATCACTGAGCAAGATTATAGTGTTTGGAATCATAATTTTGAGAGTTGCGATCGACTTCTTGGACCTGCTGTCCACAGTTTGTAATTCTTAGAAGCTGATAAACTAAAGAAAAAGCGAGTAGTTCTTTCTTGTTGTCAAACTGCTACTTTGCATCAAATGGCTGAAGCTATTAGCATACTCCGAGTCACATAATTCGCGTGCGGATACGCGAGCTTGAAAGCGTCTCTGAACACACATCCTAAATTACAATAATCCGTGGGAGCGCATGGCATTTTGAAAGATTATGTGACTAAGTGCATACTTTAATTTTTGTAGTGAATGTCTCTGGTCTTTCTCTTCAGATTCATTTGTCGGGCTATTTTCCATTACCATGAGGTCATTACCGTGTTTTTTTTTTTTTTTTTTTGCGTAGAAGGCAAGAAATTTAATACGCACTAATAATCTAAAGGATTGGGCTGGGATGGCTTTTTCCGTGAAAAAAAGAAGAAGAAGACAAGGATGGCTAGGGTTTAAAACCACCACCTAATGCATGAAAGTACATGGTGTCTATCGTTAGGTTACCACTTCACTTGGATAATCTTTTAAAGTTTTTCACCAATTTTTTTTAATTGAAATAGTTAAATTAGTGTAATACGAGTATTAAACCGTAATATAGAAAATTACTTTACGGGTGATTTTAATAACACGACTTTTTGATGAACTAAAATAAATAACGGACTTGATTAACCCACCCCCACCCCCCCAAAGAAAAGAAATTAAAATAAAGGTTAAAAAAATACTATTCATTAATAAATGAGTGTGGATTTTTTTAAAATTACCCGAGGATAAAACTTGGTGTCGTTAAAACCCATAAATTTTGCATAAAATTCTAGAAAAATATTTACTGGAGGTACATCGATCGCGGAAGAGTGAACAAAGAAAAGTGAGTTAGTACTATAGTATTTCGTAATTAATTGTTGTACGTTGCACTAGCTAGAACTATGGTATTTTGTCCGATATAATCTACTACTCCCTCCGTTCCAAATTGAGAGTCCATTATTCCATTTTGAATTGTTCCAAAATGATGACCCTTTTTCAAAAATGGAAGGAAAAATTTGGTAATTTTCCAAAAGTGTCCCTCACAAGTGAGAATAAGTGTTATAAAGTACATAAAATATAAGGGTAATGGTGGAAATGATAGGCAATATAAGTGTAATCATTGCATGTTCCCTAAAATAGTTGGAATCCTCGAAAGGGACTCTCAATTTGGAACGAAAGGAGTATCATTTTAGAGCTAGAAGCCTAGATATCTAGTCATGGGTGCAAATCAAGTACAGTAAAAGCAAACAAAGGTGGTCAACGAGAACTTACCTAGGAGAATTGATTTTTGCATTCTCCTTTTATTTATTGCACCTTTTTTTGATTTTATTCATGAGAAATTAAAAAGTGGATGCAGAAGAAAGGACAAATGAGTGATTTAACATGCATAGTGACAAAAAAAAGAGAGTGCAGAAGATATGGAGAAATCATTTCCCAAACCTACAATTAGAAAACAACTTTTGCATTGATATTTCATCACTCTGGTCAAATGGAAATAATAAAACCTACGAACAAGGGCGGACCTACCATGGGTCCGGCTCGGAAATTATTTCTTTACCATCCCGCCTCCGATTCCCAAACCCCGTATTTGCCCGCATTCTAAGAGCAAGTTTATCAGATGAGTTAAAATGACTTTTTTTGCTTTTTACCGAAGAAGAATAGGAAAAAGGGGTTGCACCAGAGGAGAAAAACATGGGAGGTAAAATAGATTGCCAGAACTGGTTCGGTACAAATACCTAACCACTATTCACTAGGAATCCTATTTTTTGATTATTTAACTCTCTCTCTATCTCTCTCTCCCCCTCTCTCATATTATAATAATAGAATAAAGGAAAAAATTGAAAAGATTGTATATTTTAATAGAGAATAGGTTAAATAGATAGTGTTGGTGTAGTTTTGAAAGAAATATGAGTAGGTAAAATGAAAAATGTGCACTGTTCATGAGTCTTTTTTGCTAATAACTGGTAAACTTGCTCTAAGGCTACAAACAAGATGAGCTGAGCCAAACTTTGTTATATTCGAGATCGGTTCGTTTATTAAACAAGCTAAAAACTCGAGCTCAAGCTTGGTTCGACTGTAAACGAGTTGAGCCCAATTCATTTACTTAGCAAGCCTCTATAAACGAACCGAGCCTATTTTTTTGAGTCAAGTTTTAGAGTGTTATATCCGGCTCATTTACAAAATGAATCCAAAACTTGAGTTTGAGCTCAACTCGATTACTGAACGAGTCTAAGCCTCAAGTCGAGCTAAATCTCTCGATCCCTAACGAGCCGAGCCCCGTGCTGGTCGGAGGCAGCTCATTCGTTTGCAGCCCTGCCCGCGTCGGCCCCGTTCAGGAAAGATTTCCTACCGACATTTGATTTCCAACAAACATTCGCTGTGCATCATTCTCCCTTCGGTTGGGTTCGTTGCGGACTTTCCCCCGGGAGCTGGGATAATAAATGGAGACAGTGAGGAAATTCTCCATCTGAATGCAGAAGAAGAGGGAAGTTTCTTCTTCTTCTTCTTCTTCTTCTTAAACCTCTTCCCCCAAGGAGGAGGAGGCGACGGGAACTGATATACATATACACATGTATATATAAACAAAGACCCAACGCCATGGATTCAGCTCCACCAACCATAAACGATGGGGTGGTCGCCGTCGATCCTTTCTTGGTTGAGGCTCTTCAAAACCTTTCTCATCGTCTCACCAGTGAGTCCTCCTTTTTTGCTGTTTTCAATTTCGCCCTAATTTCTCCTATCATAGCTCCTTTGTTTTGTTTTGTTTTTTTCTTTTGGGCATGTATCTGAAATTTCGGTCATCTGTTACTTCCTAGACTTTTGAATTTGGGTTTTTTGTTTTCTATATTTTATTCGATGTGGGACGGGTAATACAGGTAGTTTGGACTGGTTGTATAGGTTGGTATGGATTAGGGTTAGGGTTTTGGAGGGCAATGAAGTTGGGGTTGACATTCTCAGAGCAAGTCAACCCATGTGCCAAATCCTGTGATCGAAAAATGGGATGAGTTTAATTCAACAATATGGATTTGAGATTGTACTAAAATGGCACCAAACCGGTGCAGCGATATTGCTATCTTTATTGGCTTTTTGACACTGTAGTAAGCTGGAAAAAAATGACTTTGGCAATGCCATTTTGGCACTAACGGGTGGACTTGCTCTGGGACCAATAACTAGTTCAGGTCCAAACGGATATGTAAGCGACATTTGCAGGTTTTGAACTTTTAGATGGGTGTTCTTTTCAAATATCATGCCGTTGTGGTTGTATGTCTTCAGCTGAATCGTAGAGCTTTTGGTATCTGGAACTTAGGAATTGGGATACCTAGTACGTTATATGGTAGTTAGTTAAAAAATATTTACATGCTTATGGATATTTAATGTGTAGTTATTTATCTTATCTGTATGTTCGTTTATGTTAGTTCTGCGAATGGAACTTGATGTTCAGAAGTTTCTGAAGAATTCCGACCAGCAGCAGTTCGAGTTCCAACATTTCCCCACCTCATACCTTCGTCTTGCGGCACACCGTGTTGCTCAACATTATGGTCTGCAAACTATGGTTCAGGATAATGTCTTAGATGGTCTGGGTACTAGAATTGTGGTTAAGAAATTGGCAGATAGCAGATACCCTGCAACCTGTTTATCTGAAATACCTGTTAAACAGTTGGAAAATGATAAACATGAACCGATTAAAATTGTCATGAGGCCAAGGCCTAGTAAAATTCTCTCAGAGCAAGCCAGTGGAGAAGGAATCAAAGGAAATTCTGCAAGGACTGTGGAGGAGAGGAAGGAAGAGTATGACAGGGCAAGAGCTCGAATCTTCAGTGGGTCTAGTTTACCTTTGTCAGAAGGTTTCATGCTTCAGGTTCCATTAGGTACGAAGAATACGTGTTTGAGTGGAGATGAGAATGGAGGCTGCAAGAATTCCATGATCGATACAGAGAAAACCCCCAGCTTCAGGGACAGTGGTACTTCTTCCCAGGTTGCTGTTTTTAGAGACAAGGATAAGGATCGTACTGACCCAGATTATGACCGAAGTTATACAAGGTATGTGTTCCTTTATTTAGTTTGAATGCACAAATTATTGGGTTGGTAACTTGCTTGGCATCCCCATTTGCTGGACATCCTTAATCGACTTTCTCTTATAACTCTAAGTGTAAAAAGTGATGTATTTGTCCCAGAGAAAGGATATTGGTGGTCGAGGTTAGGGAAAGCATCCACAATAGAAATGGCAATTCTTTGTTTATGAGAAACTAGCATAGCATCTCATATATACAAGAGTTTAAATTTTTGTTCACTACCTGTTTCAGATATGGGGTTGGGCTTTGGATCCCCTTCAGAGCAGGTCTATCCTATTTATCAGCTTGCTTGAGTAACAAAATTTTATGGTTTTTTCTGTATGCTATGTTTCTGATTTATTTGGTTTAAAACTTAAAACATCTTCTACCAAGTTACTTGTCCTAGTGATGTCATGGGTAGTCACTTGTTTTTGGCAATAGTTGGAAATGACAAGTAATGTTATAGCCATTTTCTGAACATTACACGTAACCTACGGATATTATCTAGTAAAATGTTTCTTTTCTAAAGTTTTTCCGAATTGGAAATTGGGAAATGAATGAGTTTTGCGTTTGGTTGATGAATTTCACTCAGGCTAGGTGAGAATTTGTGATTCCATATTTCACTGTTAGAGGTTGAGCTTCATATAATGTTGCATCCGACCTGTCTTGACCTGGTCCATTGGCACCTGTAGTGAATCCCTAACTAGGAATGAGTGCAAGGAAAAGTGGTCCCATCAGCCTAGCTTATTCGTTGTTTAATTGATGCAGGTATGCGAAGACTATGAATTATGAAAGCTTTAAGTTGGCGCCCTTCGATATGCAGAATTTTCAAGCTCCTGTGCAGTACTGCAACGGTTTTCCTCAGTTAGGTCAGATGCCAAGAACCCAAGCTTCCATAAGCTATAGGACACCTGTCATGAGGCCTTTCTCTGTGGCTGGATTAAATCAGACATCTGGGGATGCCGTCTATATGCAGTGGCCTACTTCTGCTATGATGTATGCTCAGTCTTATGATCAGTTCATGCATGTTTTTCAGGTAAAATATGTTGTTCATAGACTCCCAATTTATTGCACCTTCTTCCTTGCCCAAGACTATCAAGTATATTGTGCATGTTGCGCACCCGATCATGCATGCTAATCATGGGATTTAACAAAATCAGTTCTTCAAATGTGTGCTTCTGTCGAAATTGGTATCTTATAGCACGGAGAGTACATGCTAGATGGCTTAACCCCCATTATAGCTAGGAGCTGGTATGTCTAAACTCTAGAATCCGAACATGTTTTGAGTCCATGCTGTGGCCTTGATGTTTCTAGTTCAGTGCGGGAAAAAAGCTACATCTTGCTCATGCGAATGCATTATGGTTTAAATATTGTCCCATAAGCTAATTACATTTAAAAAGATGTGCTCGAATGCGTTATTAATCAATGGAATTTAGCTGATGGTAGGGGTTTTTAGCTGTCTCTTAGTGTGCCTTGAGCTGCTGCTGTTGCTGCTTCTTTTGTTGTCAGTGAAGAAGAGTTGTTGATTTTGTTAAGTGTTTGATGCCATTCTAATTGTGGAAATTAGAGGCAGAAATGAGTTGGTTGAGGGGAAGATGGTAGGAAAAGATGGTGTGGGGGAGGGAAGATATACCCGCATAATAAGAAATGGTTGAAGGAGAGCCCCTCTGCATGCGTATGGAACCCTTTTATGGGGTAACTAAGGGAACTAGCTCAACTGAGCACGACTCCCCTTTGCCTGGGTTGAAGGTAGTTCAACCCCTTTGGTTTGACAATTCGAAGGTTTCTCTTCAGAAGCCTCAGGGGTAGTAGTCGGTACTCGGTAGGTACAATAAGTCAATAAGCCCCGGGGGCTATATCAAGAGAGCTGCAGAGGAGCTTCGGCACAGGTATGGCATTGCTTCCAAGGTGCCACATCATGGCGCGTGCGAGAGAGAGAGAGAGAGAGATGCCACATCATGGCCTCTCTCTCTCTCTCAAAACGGGCACCTTTGCATGCATGTGGTACAGTGACATATGTTTTTTAAAAATAACTTTTTATCTCTGCAAACGTATGTTGTAACCACTAAATATTTTGGTGAGGACTCCTATCAAATGCATTATCGGCCGATGAAGTATGTGTATATGCATACACTTGTTTTACATAAAACTTTTGGGCCAGTACTTTTGCAGTTATTAGTATTTTATCCTGGAAAAGCTTTTAAAGCTTATAAGAATCACCCTGTTGTGTACCCATGTGTGTCCCTGGCGTATCCCATCGTAAAACAATTAAAATTTAGTGGACACGCCACATGGCATGTCCCACCATATGTGTCCCCTCGTGTCTCCACTCTCCAGCATATTGCATGTCTCCAAAGTCTCCGACGGCGACAGGGATTCGACAAAGTGTTGGTGCTTCATAGCCTAGAGGTAAGCCGCATCAATTTGAGACAAGTGGCTGTGAGGAGGGGAGGCTGAGTAGATCCTCATGGACGGTGATTTGGCAGGCATGCACTTGTAGCCCCTTTGGCCTAGCTCGAGGCAGGGAGGCATGTTGAGGCAGGGATGCATGTAGAGATAGTGTGACTAGTTCAACTGTGGTGGGCTGACATATGGTCTAATCATGTAGGGCAGGCATACAAGGAGGTAATCTGGGCTTGCCTCATGGCTGTGTGTACAGTTGCACGTGCATTGGTGACATTCCAATCTCTTTATCTGTAGTTATGATTTTTAGAAAGAATATACAAGTTACACATTGGCGGCTGCAAGATTCTAACCTTGGGGGCGCAAATGTATATGGGGGTTGGGATACCATAATTTTCGTAACGATTTAAGCGGCGAACTTAAAACTGTGAAACAATTTACAAGGAACACTGGTCTAATAGTAGCATTTTGGTGAGGCGGTTGTCCCTGCCATCCCCAACCCTCCCAGTTCATCCCTCATAAGCTGTCACCATTGTCAATAATGCCAACAGCATTATGTTTTTGTTATGGGGATCTGATATTTTGCACTATCTACATATGGGAAATGGTCAGATTTTGGATGTTGGAGATGGTCATGGATAAGATTACTCATGGAAGTTTGAACCTAGTGTGTTTACCTTATGGCTTAACCAAGGTTTCCGAGGGAATTTACCTCAAGGCTTAGCCAAGGTTTCCTGACGGAATGCATCCTTGAAAGATTGGTAGCTGGAAACGCTGTTTAACATTCTGCTGGTAGCATACTGATCTGGTTATGTTTTTGATAGGGCACTTTATTATGCATCCTTCATTGCACTGCTTTCTTCAATTTGGTAGTCAGCAGCAATTTCACCTCTTATTAAATCTTCTCCGGCCATTGGAGCCTAGACCACTTTGGGCATTCTGATCTCCTTGTGTATCATCTTTTGCAAATAAATGGTTTCCCTCAGAACTAACTTCACTTTATTTGACTGGTTGTGCAGGCACCCTACTGGCAGCAGACTTTGAGTTTTGATTACTCCCAAAACCATTAATGGGCAATTAGCTGAGAAAATTCATGTGTAAACTGATTCCAGTTCTCCTCACTTACAATTGGTGTTATGAATATTGTTGTTCAAGGACTTCTCTTAAACTCTGCTGTTCCAAATTCATTTCTTTGATATCTTTTCTTGGTTATCGTAATGTTAAGTTTATTTTTGGTCGCTAGATTTATATACGGATGCTTTTTTTGTTAAGCGAAAAGGTTGGAGGAGGGGGAAACTTGGTGCAACACCCTTTTCCCCTCATCTGGGCACGTCCAAAAGGGCTCTACACCCACCGTGGATTCCATAAGGGACCAAGAAACCATAGCAACTAACGCCCGGCCCAAGCCAAGCATTCTGTAGGCAGGAAATGAAATATGGCAGAACCAGACAAATAGTCCGATCTGAATCTGTAACTACATCTCAAGGGTCTAACGGTACTAGTACAACAAATAAAGTAAAAGTATGTTGACAAGCCTGAAACCATGACAACAACAAAAACTAAAATTCCGAACTAAAATCCTGGAGCCGCATGGCTGCAAAGATACTCCATCTTAATCCATATCGCCCAAAAGTTGCAGTATATTATAGTGTAACTAGTGTTGGGCTAAGTGATACTTAAAATAGGAGCTATTGTAAGATACTAAGATGGACTCGTGATCAAATTGCGTCATCATCAAGCAAGCACAAGCAGATGCATTTTATTCTTGATAAGTACCTATATTATTTTATTTGTAATTCCTATCTAACACATTCAATATCTCCTAGTATTTTATTTGTAGCCCATCTTTCATGGACATTGTTCCAATGAATCCAATACCGAAAATAGGACTGCATACGAACTGAGTTGTTTGCGAGCAAATCGTGACTCGGCCCAGCTCGTTGGTAAACGAGTCAAGCTTGAGCTCGTGTTTTAAGTAAATGTGCCGATCTTGAATTAATTGTAACTTAGCTCGTTTATAAAAGCTCGACTCGTTTAGCCAACGAACCGATCTCGAACACCTCGATACTAAAGGAGCCGAGCTCGACCGACCTCGATCATCTGGGCTCGACTCGAGCTCGTTCTGAACGAGCTGAGCTCAAGCACTTTTAAAACTTGGCTCGGTTCAACTCAGCTCGTTTGTTGCCCTACCCAGACATTGCCTCCTACCTAACACAAGTTTGGTACTATTTGGTATGTGTTAGAAGAAATTCAAGCACATGGGGAGGGATAGAAAATGTGCAAATTACACAGAAGAATACTGAGATAATGCCCTGGAAAACATCACTTCCAGCTGGATGTACATAATTTATTGCGGCTAATGATATTTCTGATCTACCCAACTATGGATAATGGACCAAATAAAACAAAATCTACTGATAATGGAGGGGATTTGGTATTTAAATTCCTTCTAATATTTAGCATTTGAAATTGTGAATTAATAATCCAGATGCATGTATCTTAGTAGCTCTTAGTCTCTACCAAATCAGTTCGAACCCATAACTTCTCAAAACCTCTTCTTTTTTTTTTTTTATTCGACGGTTGGGGGTATCCGAATCAAAACCTCGTCGGTACAAGGTATTGGAGCTAGAAGTCCGATAAAGTTCTAACTCGCGGGTATGGGGAATATTGATAGACGAATTCAGTTAAATCCGAGAATTTCAAAAGCAAGTTGTAATTTGTTATAAATTGCCATATGTGCGAATGCCCCCACCGACTCCTTCCCGATCTTTTTAAGAGCATCTCTAACCCTAAGAGTGTCGGATTTTTCGTAGATAACAAGAACTTTGATATTTTGTTGTTCTATTTGATACTTTAATCATTTCAATAGGGGAAAGGCTATAATACACACCTATTATTTAGGTGTGTATCATATGCACCCCTAAAATGTTATGATTGATAGAGAAAATGTTACGAATTATATTGCTAAAAAGTTACGATTTTAGTATAAAAATTACGAATCCTAAATGTTACGAATTGTATTGCTAAAAAGTTACGAGATGCACTAAAATATTATGAATCAAATTAAAAATGTTACGAATCGTACTGTTGAAAAGTTATGAGCTGAAGAACAAAAGTTACGAAACACACTAAAATGTTATGAATGAACCATCTAATAGGTGCATATAATACACACTTTTAAGGGATGTGTATTGTAGATTTTTCTCAATAGATAATATAAAAACTGTACATCGCATTTAGGATTATAGTTATCTGTCACCACCCATGTTAACAGACAAGAAATGATGTATACATGCAAGGTATATTGTTTGTCTTTTTTTCTACTTTTTTTTTGTACTCTTAAGTACCACTACAAAAAAAACACCTTCAAATGTACCCCTTCTTTATATTTTTTTCCCTAACAAACCTCTACCACACGATTTTCGGGACCCGGGGATGCTGCCGAGCGGGTGTAGAGCGGCTGATCCGGCCGTTCATCTCGGCATGGACGGTTCAAATATGAGCGCATACAAATCACATACAAATCTGAACCTCCATTGCTCGGTTGCTCGGTTAAGATTCAAGCCGTGAATTGCCGAGATGATATCCGGCCGCTTTGCATCGCTCTACATTTTGGGTCCAATTACTGATACATTTTGTCATATAGCGCACTCTTTTCAAATAGTTTTAAAGAATCAAATGGAGATGCCCTAAGCCATGTACTCTGTTAACAAATACTCTCCTATCACAAAAACCATTTCCAACCCTCCAGCCATAACTCCAAGCTAAATTATGCAGAAGTTTTGCTTCTTGTTTCCAAATCTTACACAAAATTTGGCTCTCTCTCTCTCTCTCTCTCTCTCTCTCTCTCTCTCTCTCTCTCTCTCTCTCTCCCGCCAAAGAATAACAGCATTTTGATGGTAGCGTA
>JAOTQK010000018.1:3633547-3648313 GCA_025642025.1 Rhododendron ferrugineum | reverse complement strand
TCTCTCTCTCTCTCTCTCTCTCTCTCTCTCTCTCTCTCTCTCTCTCTCTCTCTCTCTCTCTCTCTCTCTCTCCTGCCAAAGAATAACAGCATTTTGATGGTAGCGTAACAGGACAACCTTAAAAAGTGACTTTAGGAGATTCAGAAACTATTGGAGGGGATGCATGCTATTATGGGTTGTGTTAACAATAATTGCAACAAATATTACTTACTGTAAGCAGCAGCAGACCAACTTATAATAATTGCATTTTGATGATAGAATAATACTAGTACTACTAAATATCGTGGTGGGGAACAATCATGGGTAGATTCATAGATCTGTTTGGATGATTCACTAAACAAAAGAAAGAATTCACTGAACAGGGCAGACCATGCCTGACTGGCAGGTGGTGTTTTTTTTTTTTTTTTTTCTCCCTTTTCTCCAAGAAAAAAAATGGCCCATTCATATGCAAACAAGTACTAATTATTCAGTGTGGGGCACCACAACAGATTTATTTGGAGTTCACGATAAAGTATATGGACCCTCGTGATTTAGATGATGGGGTGATCCCTCAGGAACGGGATCAGCTCACCTCAGAACCCCTTATCCATCAAACCCTTCCAAACTCTAATTTTTTGGGGGTTACAGAATGGGTCTACAAAAATGATTTGAATCGTTCATCCCGTACTTCTCGTTGATAACAACATTTTTATAAAAATTCAACTTGATACAAATTATTCATGTATTTACTGATAATCGATTAAGCTAAATTTTTACCCGTGTGTTTGTTCTTAGCAAGGACTACGAGCTGAACAGTTCAAAATCGGATCACTGTTGTGAGCCTATAATGGGGCCTAAAAAATTGGGTTTGGTGGATAAGGTATGGAGGTGAGTTGATCCACTCACAAACACCCTTAGTGCAACTGTAAGAGTGCGAGCTTAAATGTGTCTTTTGAAAACATTCTAAAATACTAAAATATACGAGGATTGAGATTGTGAGCGAGGAGTTCTACCGAAAGATCATGTGAGCAAGGGAACACCCCAATAATTAATTTTACAGAACCCCCCCCCCCCCCAAAAGGATTCCATACATAAGACAAAAATAATGGGTGTGGTTTTTTTAATTAACACCAGCGTGGCTGTTGATCCAATTATTCATACCATATAGCCTTGTCTGCCTGGTCTCAACAAGTACAGGCAAGCAAAGCACTCCCTCCAAACCAACCAAAGCACATGTGTATGCTACTTGATGCTCTCTTCATTCATTCATTCAAAAACGCCAAAGGTGTGACCTCCCAAACCCACACTCACTATATCTGCAAAGAAAGGTGGGGACAACCTTACTCTTTTTTAAGTAAATCATTATTCGGTCTTGATTCCTCCTACTTCCTTCAGCCACATCCACGAGTAGATAGGTGTTTGTTGTTTGAGCGGATTTTATTTTGTTGTTGTTTTTCTTCTTGTTGTTCAGACCTTTTGGGTCATTTGTACTATTTGATTATGAATACATGTTTTCATTTCCTAAAAAAAAAAGTATTCGGTCCAATGAACCGATTCATATGAGAATCAATCCCATCCTCCACGACGAAAAAAGTTTTCCCTCTCCAACCATAAATATCAAATCCTCTTGGGTTTTGGCTTCCCTGTGTAAAATCTGACTGTTCCCCTTCCCGTGCTATATTTGAAGTCGCTCCGGTTGGAGGTACTCTTAGTGCACCAAAACCTGAGCTCCCGAACTCAAGAAAATGAACGATGAGAGCCACCCGTCATCGAGTAGGATGACAAGCACTCCGAAGCTTAAGTCAATCCTCAACTGAGAGGGAACGCTATAGAGGGAAAGTTTGAGGATTGATCCCCTTTTTTTTTATCTTTAGTTTTAGGAGATCAAAGATAACCTTCATTTTCTTCATAAAGCAACGTATGAATCAAACAACTCCCTTAAATATCAATATATACATTAGCTACATTGATTCCTGAGAAAGTGAAGGAGTTACATCCATAGATCTAGACACATATAGTTCGGAGCTATCCGATGCATGCAAATCCCTCATCGTTTTGTGGATCCACGTGCATGAAACGACCCCATGTGTCCAGATCTGTGCATATAAATATGTGCACGTACCATTGCTCCTACAGTAATACGGATAAAAATAAACCCGAAAAATGGCAAAAAAAATCAAACCAAAGAGGGCCTTTAGAACTCCCAATCAATTAACTACAGGAATCTGTTTTTTCCCTTGGAAAAAAGGACCTGACATACTAATGATCATTGCCACAAAAGCATTGCTGCCCATGTGCAAATTAAATATTGATTGGGATATGAGTTTGTAAAAGTACAGAAGCATATATTAGAGGAAAATGCCACAAATCATAAAGTGAGCTCTGCCAATTTAAGGTCAAATTATGACAAACAAACAAATCATTTCCTTTCAGCATACAGTGGGCAGGCCAACTTTGAGTGGGAACTCTTCCTCTCTCAGACCAAGAGAGAGCCCAAGACAACTCTTTTGAGGAACATGGTTAGACTTTCGACAAATTCTGTCCTGGAGCATATTTAAACATGAGAAAGATTAAAATCCATGAAACACCGACACACCTAAGAGGTTGCCGTATCCGTGTCGTAAGCTTAGACACGGTGTAGCGTATGCATAACCTAAATATTTAGCCGTTACGATGCAGGTATGCATAACTATAATTTGTCAAAAGAAATCGATGGGGGACCGGTTATGATGCAGGTATGCATGTCTATAAATTTGTCAATAAAATCGATGTGTCCCCCGCCTTGTCCATGTCCCCATTCTTTGATAATTGTAGTGCTCGTGTCCTCCTCCATCTATTACAATTGTATCAACATTTTCTCCGGAGTTCAATAAAGACCACCACCACTCAAGCACTCTCCCAAGGTCAATCAGCCCTTGAATAAGTAGATCACCCAGCAAGTATTAGGAAATCTGGTATCCGGCTCCTAAATGATTATAGGAAAACAATGGGCAAAACACTATTAACAAAACCGCCCTGCGTAGACCACAAGGAAGACCAAGAAACTTGATGTGCAAACGATTGAAGTACCTTCGCTTCTTTTGGTGGATCCACAAGGGAAGTTTATATAAGAAACATATAACTTGGGTCATGCGAATATTCAATTGTTGAGAGAGACAACACTCAGATATTGATATTGTCCTTCATTTGCTTCACAAAATAATGTAGTTCAAGCAATTGCTACTATGAGTTCATACCTAAGGGGAGATGCACTGTTCAGTGCATACTCTCATTAAGTTTACCAAATCTGAAAATCATGATTGAATCCCCGACATTCTGGATCATCAAAGAGACTGTTAGTACGACAAAGGAGGATGTCTGGGTCAGGTTTGGTAGCCAAGAAGTCTTGGCAAAACACGGACTTCAAATTTCAGAGTGAAACCAATACTCAAACTTGAATTCAAGGATTTCAAAGTATTTCTCCCCGTGTCTACATAGAAGACAAGGGAAGACCAGCCAGATTGTATAAGCACTGAGAAGAACAGTATATTATAAGAAGCTTCTACAGAACCAGCTCTAGTCCATTATAAGGTTGCTTATTTGGAGAGCTCAACACTAAAGCTGGATCTGATAAGAGATTAACTGACAGCATGCACATTATCTTCTTGAAGTAAACAACCATTCCACTCCCAATCTAAATTAGCTAGTGAACCAGTGAAAGTTTAGTTTAGTTTAGTTGCAGTTGCATTCGCTGGTAGTGAAGAATTTCCAAAACTTCTTAATTTCACACATCATGAAATAAATAACGCGTACAAGAAACAGAAAAGCAACACAAAAGGAAAGGAAAGGAAAACATGCTCTTTGACAAGACCTGCAGAGATGAGTATTCGGAAACCAAAGAATTTCAGGAAATGCATCTACCATTCATCAATATTCGTAAAGCTTAACACAAAATTGAAAACTATACTAACAACAGATTTTAACTTTCTCAATACCTCAAATATCAGAGTTCATAAGACCTCTTTAAGAATCACACAATTTACAAGAAGCAGGACTCACCTCTACATGATACGAAGAGACTGCTGAGAACAAGATGCGTACACAAGAGAGTACTAAACACTGCCGAGACACCCAATGTCAATTATGCTGTCCAAGGATGCAAAGGCCGTTCTTAGACGTCTAGAAAATTTATTCAGTGTCCATCAACATTATTCACTGCTAAACTGGAAGCTCAAGATGAATCACAAACACAACCACCACAAAATAGCAACTCTTCCGGACGAAGAAACTCCAATGTAAAGAAAAGCCAGCCACTTAGACTAGCACAAATCACCGTATGAACAAGACACCACCATTACCGCAACCATCGCTCGGACCGTTATTCTGCAGCATAGACTGACAAATAGAGGAAAACTAGATTGATACCTTTAATTACAAGCGGAGAAGTCCAACGAAACTGAAATTGAACCTACCCACCCCAACTAGGAATGACCAAACTAACCGAACTGGCAGAGGGATTGCAGTACCTGCATCGAATTTATTTGCAAGCCCACGAAAACCCAACACCCATTACAACGCTAACACTGGTTACAACAACAAACACGTCGGAAAAAACTCTAATGCCAGACTCTAAGGAGGAACTCCAATGCTTGAGTGTGACCCAGACAGACTCCATATTGATGTAAGAGAAGCCAAAAGAAAAGAGAAGGAAACATCAAACATGATGGAAAAACTCTAATGCCAGACTCCCCTTTGATGAGAAAAAAGAAAGGGTTACTATTTCTCACCAATTCTCACCATTTCGGTGAGAAACAAAATAGACCTTGCATTTATACACACATTTCTCACCCATTCCTTCAGACAAATGGAGGGATTCTCCTTTCTTTTCTTTCTAACCAAACCCCACAATCCAAATAGGCCCCAATGATTAACTCCAATGAACAACAAAGTGACCCAGACACACTTTCTATTGATTTGAGACAAGGTTAAAAAAAACTAGAACAAACCAATTACCCAAATTCAATCATCCCCAGTTGGAAACAAAGTAAGAACTTTCCTCCCATTCGCCGCCGTTCCTGATTCCACATCCTCTACATAAGGTACAACAGGATTGTGGTGGCCCACCGGTCCACCCCCAATCCTGTGAAGAACAGGCCTAGCACTCATAAACGGATGCTCAAACTGCCCATTTGACTGCAACCCAATATGCCCATTTGGCTGCAACCCAATATGCCCAATTTGCCTATACTGCTGCTGCTGAGGCTGCGGCGGCGGGGGGTGGTGGTGATAAGGCACAAACGTGGGCAAGAAATGGTCCGGACCCGGCCGCCCCCCGCCGCCCGGGTGCAGGAAATGCGCCGGGACAGGCGAGCTGGCGAACAGGTGGTCGGTGGCGGGATCACTCCCGATCCCACCGCCTGCCCCACCGCCGCCTCCCCCGCCGGAGGAAATCCCCTGCATGCGCTTCAGGTAGAGCCTGTACTTCTGCAGGTGACTCGCCACGTTCTCTCGAGTCAACCCGTCCACGCTCATGAGCTGCATTATGGTCTTGGGCACGGCGTTCTTGATGCCCAGGTGGGCCACGGAGTCCACGAACCGCTTGTGGAGCTGCGGGGTCCACACCAGCCGCGGCCGCTTCAGGGTCCGGGCCGGCTCTTCCCCTCCCGACCCCCCGCCGCCGCCCAGCTCGGCCGAGTCCACGAACTCGGACGAGTTGTTGTTGTTGCTCGGCGGCGGCGCCGGCGGGGTTAGGGTCTGGTGGAGTAATTGTGGGCTGTGGTTGGTACTAGGGTTTGGGATATCGAAAGCGATGGCGAGGTCAGGGGTGATTAGGGTTTGGGACAAGGGCATGAGTTCTTCTGGGGAGGGGAGTTCTTCATCCCACTTGGAAAACCAATTGGAGTCTTCTTCTCTCATCTTCAATTTTTTTTTTCTTTCTCAAATTGATGAAAACAAAACCCCAATTGAACAACACTTGATGGGTTTTGTTTGCAAGTGATGGACTGATGGGTGGAAGTAGTAGAAGATTTTGCTCTTCTTTTTCTGGGGATGTTGGTTTTGGTGGGGTTTCGCTAGATTTTTGGGATTTTGTATATATTTGGTAAAAGTACACAAAAAAAAAATGGTGATTTGGGATTGAGGGAGATTCAAGAATGGAATTATTGAGATGGGTTTCTTGCTCTCTCTCTTTATCTCTTTCACTCACTCTCTCTCTCTCTCTCTCTCTAGAAAAAATGGTGATTTGGGATTGAGAGAGATTCAAGAAAGGAATTATTGAGATGGGTTTCTTGCACTCTCTCTCTCTCTCTCTCTCTAAAAAGATTGATTTTTGCAGAGGGTGGGGGTGAAAAATGGTGATTTGAAATTGAGAATGAATTTATTGAGATGGGTTTCTAATTTCTTGCTATCACTCACTCTCTCTCTCTAAAAAGATTGATTTTTGCAGAGGGAGAGAGAGGGAGGAGGGTGGTGGAACTGGACTGGAGGAGGAGGGGTGTTCGAGGTGGATCTTGTTTTCTTCTTTCTTTCCAAGTCTTTTTATTACGGTTACTGTTTGCTTAGATGCTTTCTTTCCAGATTTTTATTCGTGGGGGATTTTATATTTTTCCGGGATTTTGGGGGGTCTTTATTATTGTACACTTGAGAGTGAGTGTTTACAAGATCTGGAATTTATTTATTTTCGCTTATTTCTCTTTTGTATCTTTGTGCCCATCTATCTGTAATCTTCTTATTCTTTTTTTTTTTTTAAGTTAGGAGTGTCCGGATCAGCTTACACGCACCCCAAATAATTGCTCTTCGGTCTGGTCGAAGACAAGCCATTCCAGTCAGGACTAGAGAATTCACAAAAATTTACCTTTTTACGGTCTACCTCAAGAATTGAACCCTAGTCAATTGTGTGGGAACAAATCCACCAACTAACTAGACTTATTGAAATGAGTTTAAGCTGGACCAGACATTCGGTTATTAAAAAAAAAAAAAGCGGGACTAACCTTGGGGCTTATCTGTTTGTACAATTTTTATCCGCTATTGCCACTTCTCTATGGAACGCGTGCACGGCACTTAGCAAGGCATTATCTCAGGTATTTATGCAAGGAAGGACCTAATAATTATTTCAACCAGTTATTTGATTGATTGTATCAACAATAGATGTTCTTTTTATATAGTAACTGAATTAAAGAAGTTGAACCCTTAGTTATTTATAAATAAGTGGAATAAAAGTAGTTGTGTTCCTATTGTGGCTCTTGCATGTGTTGTGCTTGTTCTTTTGTCTATGTCACATGTCCAAAACACCGGTCCAATCCAGCCAACCTAGCATTCAAGTTGTGTCACGCTGTGTTGGCTCACAAATTTGTCCTGTAGTTTCATGCTTATATCCGTCCAACCCAATTGACATCTTGATTGTCATTGTATATAATTGTAGTTAAGTTATGACTCAAGTCTGTCTTGAGTAGCGTTTATAAAATCTCTGAATGCGATCTCCCATGTGCTCCAACTGAACTATGCCCTTTTTTGTCTAGCTCTCTAGTTGGTAGGGGCTCCTTCGATGGTATCCGGAAAGGGTTGCTGTGTGTTGATTGGTCCCTCCTATCTTTTTTTATAAATTGGGAAACTAAAAAAAATTAAGTCATGGTTGAAATTTGCTCAATGGATTTGGGGGCGTGCTTTACACGTGCCATAGAGGAGAGTGCGAATTACTTCTATAATGCCTCCATGAATGGGGTTTGTGTGGGATGTGATTGGGGTTGGAGGAAAAAGAGAGTTTGTTGTAAAAAGGAGGAGAAAATGCAAAGTTAGGCCACTTCGACTTCGATGGAATTCTTTTTTGAGGTTTCTCGATGTGGGTACAAAAAGGAGACTTTAGTCCCGAGAGTTAGTTCAGTTGGTTGGTTGATAGATTTGCTCTCTATATAATTGGTCATGGTTTGATTTATGGGATCGGGTCACATGAAAAATAACCCAATGCAAATAGTCATGTGAATAGTCTTCCTTTAATCGGACTGGAAAGAGATTATTTAGTCGAGGTGTCCGTGAGCGAACATGAACACCCTTGGCCGTCGACAAAAAGGAAAGAGAAGAAGAAGGAAAGGAAATAAGACTCCTGAGATGTGTTTGGTTGTGAGGTGTGATGTGAAGATGATAACTTATTTATTCATGGGAGAATAATTTGGGTGCTCGATGAGCATCAATCCTCATGGGTGTTTGGTTACCATGATAAACCCTAGGGAATATTTAGGGTTTGACTTTGATTTTTTTGATTTCAACACTACATAAATACTTACAAAAGTGGAGTGACGAAAACTTAGGAAACACTATTATGGCGGAACTGACTTTTCCAAGTAAAGCCGAGTAACATAAATCATTTAAAAAAAAAAAAAAACACTACGTATAAATTAGTATGCGACAAAAATGCTACGGACATAGACAGTGTTGCACAGATCTGGACATACATGAGTAATGAGTGTAGAACAACTCAATGTTTGTAAACGCTACATTTCTTTTTCTCACATTTATACATTAGTAGGAGGTTAGAGGGGAATGAGTTAACAACCGAAGGGATTTCTAGGTCTCTCCGTGGGTTGGAAATCCGCTATGTTTTTTTCCCCTCACATTTACACCGCGACGTTTCAGCCTCCCTCAATAATGTAACATTCACACAAGACTCAAAAATAAGTATATGAACCTGATATGAATGTGTGACGATGTGCTAAGAAAATATATTTTTGGTAAGAAACCATATGATGCCCCAAAACTTTTGGAGAGATATTCTTGGGAAGAAATTGTGACGTATATGAAACTTGTATGTGTAGAGTCCAGATCCCATAAGGGATCTCGCACGGTGCTACGGTGCGGACCTCCCCTTTCCCGAGCAAATTTCGATGATCCAAGCTGTTCAAAGTGATCAGAACGTGATTTTAAGGGTACTCGCGAGAAATCGGCAAAAAAAAAAAGACCGGGAAGGGCTTGATTTCATTGAACGGTTCAATAAAAAACTGCTCAAATCAAGCACTTCCCGGTCATTTTTTTGCTGATTTATCGCGGGTACCCTTAAAATCACGTTCTGCACACTTTGAGCGGCTCGGATCATCAAAATTTTCTCGGGAAAGGAAAGGTCCGCACGGTAGACTAGTAAGGGGATCTCTCACTGGATTCATAGTAGTATATGCCTTGTTGTCTATGAGTTGTTATTTATTGTTTCTCTCAATTTTTGAGAACTTCTTTCCCATGAAACAGAAGGCAACAGAAAACGATGGTGCTTTCAAAAATTTTAACATTTTTCTTCAAAGACCCAAAAAATGAAAACTAATTATAGTTTCCACCTTGGAATTCAAAGCATGCCAATGTTCATGTTCCCTGCAAAAATCCAACTCCGAAACTGCGGCCATAAAATTTTGAAGGGCTTCAAATTCCTTTCGTTAGATAAAAAGATTCGAGCTTGAATTGAGATGAAATATTATAAGCCGGATTTCATCGTCTCTTTGTTGTAGTACCCTCCGACTACTTCAATGTAATACTCCCTTCGTCTCTTTAATTTTTTTAGCCTTATACTATTCAAAAGCCGAGGAAAAAGCATACAAAAAATTAAATATAACCTTAGAGCAATTTAGGAAAAGCAACCGGTAATGACTTTTTGGTCATTTTAGGAATGATTCATTACTGAACACTGTGCCAAATGAATTGAATAAGGTACTTGAGTTTTCTGTAAAGAAGAAGAAACTTAAGTACCAACATAAAAAAGAACAAAAGAAAACTTCTCCACAACTGTAACCAAAAGCAAAATCCAGGACACTCTCAAGAACACCAAAGCAAGAGACAACAGAAAAACCACCACTAAAGAGGATCATCACAAACCAATGATCAAACCTATTCCAAATTCTGTAACAAACTGCATATTTCTTTAAACGACGATCATATCGTTGTAGGAGTAGTAGTAGAAGCCAATAAAGCTTTGGCTGGAGGGAAAAGGGCAACAGCGCCTCGCTGGGGATTTGAGTACTTTCTGTAGATTGTCTTGAGGCTGTTTTCTGCAGCCTTCTTGTGGAAGCTAACCAGTAGTTTAGAACAATCCCTGGTTCCCAAATATAAACACAATATCAGCAACAAATATGATGGACTCGTAATTTTGGTAATACGTAGTAATCAGACTTACATCACTTGTGCCTCTGAGAAACCAGTGTGTAGTTTCAGCGTATCGTTCCAAACGGGGCTCTTGTTTAAGGTGCAACGGGCAGCGTAAACTGCTGAGGCAGCAAGCATTGATGGGCAGTATATTATGGTTGCATAATTCATAATACCCAACTCAGCCAGGAAATGCACCATGTTCTCCATCTGAACAAAACCAAAACCAAAATTAGAACCTATACACAGTTGATTGATACAGCAATTGTTAGACTATGGTCTAATTTGTTGCCAGTTCAAGCTTCTGAAAATTTCTTCCGCTTGAAAAACATATTGTATCAAAGGGGCTGGATTGGATTGGATTACCGGGCCCCAACCTTAGCAATCCAATCCAGGCCAATGCCTGACCACGGGCATCATCAAACAGGCAGTATATAAGTGTAGCAAGGAAGGAAAGAAATACGCACAAGTTGATCCGGAACAGAAGCTTTGATGAAGCGTACGAGGAATACATAAGGGGTAGGAACTGTTAGGTTCCATTCCAGCTCTCCCAAAATCCTTTTCTCCATAACAAGCACCTGCCCATGTGTATAAGCTCTGTCTGATATGCACACAAAGTCATTCACCTGCAAAAAAATCACAGCATTGTAATCAATTACTATTTCTGTTTTAATAAGTGTACAGAGAAAGAGATGCAAATCAGCAAATGTATTTACAATATACTCAACTTTCTTTGATGGGAATACGATTCAAGATTCAATATTTCACTAGACTTTTTTCCTCTTCCAAGATTGGAAATAAGAGCTTACGTTTGTAGAATTTTTGAAAAATGTCACCTAGTCCATAGGCGAGGACGAATTAGAGTAATTAGTTCCAACCCGAGACACAGCAAAACAAAGATTGATATGAATATGATCCAAGAGTATATGTACATGATGCATATAACAGGTTTATGGGTATACCTCTGGGGCCCAGATTTCTTCATATTTGGAGGCCATAAGCATGGAACTGAGACCAACTAACTGAAGTTCCTTCCTGGACACTGTCGTTGAAGCAAGGTACCGATCGACGATGTTGAGGGTGAGGTAGAGAGTCTCCAGCGTGAGTTCGAATTTGTGGTGAACTTCAATCAACCAATCCACCAGAATTGCTCTCATCCTCTCGTTTATCTCCGGCTGCGAGTCCATGTAGTCGTGAACCCTGCTTTCATTCTGCACACCACCCCACAGTTTCAGTATATTATACATATGTGATATATACCATATTCTACTACTACTATACAATACAGATACTTCAAAGGATAAAAAGGGGAAAATTCACCTCAACAAGCTTGTAGAACTTGTACATATCTTCAACGTATTCGACAACAGCCAACTCGTTATCGATATCTGCAGCATCGATATCGAGAATCTGCGCCTTGGGCTTGTCATTTAGACCACAAGCAGCCTGCAAAATTTTGGGTTGTGAGACACAAAAGCATATGAAAAATTTGCCCCCACAAAACTTTTTAGCAAGGAATACTCGAAACAAATCATATGAAAAAGGTCACAAAAGCAGCCTAAAATCTCTGGGGTTGAAATAACAAAAAGGTTCTCAGCAATTTGGCCCCCTAAACTTTTAATGAAAGGAATAATCAAACAAAACGCATATGAAAGGTCACAAACAGCCTAAATTTTGTGGGAAACGAACTATCAAACAAATGGATAGAAAAAATGTTACCTTGCTTCTAGCAGTGAGGATTGAAGTGAGGGTTGTTTGTGCCTTCTTTCTCGAGGACCCATCGCCGGGTTTTTTATCGTTTACTACCGGCTTCTTGATCTTGATCTCTTCTACGGTATCAGGACTTATCTCAATCACAGTATTGGGATCTGGTTTCACAGTAACTCTTTTCTGAGCCACCTTTGGTACAGCCACAGCCTTAGCTCCTTTCCCTCCTACTCCATCGTCAACGATGACTGCTCCATCCACATTAACAGGAACCAATTTCTGCCAAATCAAAAGAAACCCAGAAGAACACACAAACAATTAGAAGAATTGCAAGAACTATCTAAATCAAATTCGCCCGAAAAAAAGAAGGCAAGAAAAGGGCTATGAGAGATATAAATGAACCTTATTGTTTTCAGCTGCTGCTACTGCCTGTGCATTGGCAAGTAATTGTGCACAAAAGCTCCTGAAACATCATTAGCGACACAAAAGTGATTTCCCTAAACACAAACAACGAATCAAGAAGGGTATGCAATAAATGCGCGCGCGTGTGTGTGTGTGTGTGTGTGAGAGAGAGAGAGAGAGAGAGAGAGAGAGAGAGAGAGAGAGAGAGAGGTACCTAGTAACGGGGCGGGTGATCTGCTTGGCGTCGCGAGCAGTAACAAGGTTACCAATATCACCCAAGGCACGGCGGTTCCTCCCTTCAGCGGCCGCCATATTCTTCTGTTTACCAACGGCCTCTCCTAAGAACAAGAAAGAAATCAACCCACATAATCATATATCAAAGGATAGAGAATCGGGACCTTGACAATGCAACTTGATAATCAAATAGTACCAAATTATATATGCACGGAAAAATCTAGAAAGACGCTTCTTCGGAAGGATCAACTAAATTAATTCAGAGCGATCGAAGGAGTAGAAGAAATTGGTAACTACGTGCAGAAACAAAGAACACCCAAAATAGCCTTCGGGAAAAAGATGAAAGATTGAAAACGAACATTCAAAGTTTCAACAAGAAAGGAAAACCAGAATAATGAAACAACATCTCAATGAAACGAAGAGAAGGATCAAAATCGTAACTTTGGGAAAACAATCACGAACCCAAGTACAACTCCTACATTATAGAGAAAAACGAGAGAGAGAGAGAGAGAGTAACGTTCAAATTTTCGAAAACAAATAAGACCCAGAATCATGAAACATCATATGCATATCACACTGCAAATATATCTCCATAATAAAACAAAAAAAGAGAAAAAAAATAAAAAATGAAGGACTGTTGGAAACCCCACATAACCCATGGTGAAATCTAACGAATTCAACAACCCATACTACTGAAACTAAGATTCCAAATAATAGAGAACTCAAGATTACTAATCAGAGAGAGAGAGAGAGAGAGAGTAATACCTCCTCTGTTTTGCTGCTGGACGATGGGTCTTGAAGCCATGTGATCAGAACCTTGAATCTTCACAAGAACTCGAAATCAAAGACGAGAAAAAGGTGTATACGCGACCCCTCTCTCTCTCTCTCTCTCTCTCTCTCTAGGAGTAGGTACGTCTGGTAAAGAAAGGAGGAATCGGAGGCAGCAGACCCCTTTTTGAAGCTGAGGAAGGAACCGACGCTTAACACTCCAACGGTCAAATCTTTTTCAAATTACAGCCGTTTGATTTGCTTTGCCAATCCGACGGCTTCGATTGGGTTTCCAATTACCAAACAAGGCGCTTGACCTGTCACCCGTTGCGCTCGAGTAATTATTTAGTGAGCCTAACACCACGTAGCGGTACTTCAAATTAAGGTTCTAAATAACGTTTTGGCTAAAGTGTCAGGCTTTTCGGTTTGTACCGATTTACCGTTTCAGTTTTGTCGCTATTATTGTTATTTTTCCGCATAAAAGAACTTATAAGATACACAGTTATTAAAAAAAATAGTCTGGTATTTGTCCAGTACCATCCGAAATTGACCGGTACTGACTGATATTGTGGGATATTGAAAGAAAAAATAAATTTAAAAGTAGTTCGGTATTGGAGTCCACACACTTTGGGGTGAAAATCACACAAATATGTGGCGGAAAAAGAGTTGTGGTGGAGCCTATGTAAATGTATGATGGAAAAAGAATTTAGAGCACCACGTAACGATGCCCGAGCGGCATTGAATAATTTTCCGTTACCCGTTGCGCTCCCCTTTGGAAAGTTACCGTTGCGCCCATCTGTAAAGTAGAACTGTAGTGTTCGGATGTTGCACAGTCCGTTGTATGGAAATTTAATGCTACCTCTTTGAAGAAGCGACACGTGGAATGGTGTTGATTGATCTGACTTAATACTAATATAGTCAAAGGATGATTTGGCAAATCATTTTCTGATTTTATTAAGGACTCGAATGAAATGGACGTGAGACAGTTTGATGGGCAGGTGGAGTCTCTCATTTCATAACTCCAAATCGATCGTTTTGTAGAGTCGTAAGCGAAATATCATTTTGATTGGATAACGATAAAATATCACGTTATGCCATTTTTGTGTTGTATAAAATAGACGATCGGAATTTTTTACTGCACATCTCTTCCAAGAAAATTTGTTTTTAATTGAATGGATATCGATATCCCATCAAACGGATACATGAATATTCTACACGTTAAGATCAACGAAATAAATGGTCCCAATTATTGATTTGAAAACTCGTGGCGGGCTCTACAAGTTCCTCAAGTTCTTAAAATAGACTTTAGAGAAAACCAAAGTCCTTAATTTAATCTAATTGATGAAGCGTTGTGCCTATTATCTTTACTCTTTAGTCTAATTAAAGAGTTAAGCGAATAAGTAGTCAACCAAACAATATCCAAAAAGTCTTAGGCTCCGTTTCAGAACGCGAATAAGAACTTATTTTTTGTTCAATAATAAGGCTTGTTCTACAAAAATAAGATGGCTTGGAAGAATTTATATAGGTACCAATGGGCGCCGGGGAGGGAAATCGTACCGACGGCCGCGCCGGGCCGTCTCC
>JAOTQK010000018.1:3611714-3624099 GCA_025642025.1 Rhododendron ferrugineum | reverse complement strand
AGAAGAAATGAATGTAAATTTTTATGCACCACTATATGACCTGTTTGAGAAAGTTCGCTAGCTTTTTCACTTCAAACGAAGAAGAAGAAGAAGAAGAAGAAGAAGATGTGTGTGTCTCATTTTAAAGGAAGAAGAAGAAATGAATGTAAATTTTTATGCACCACTATATGACCTGTTTGAGAAAGTTCGCTAGCTTTTTCACTTCAAACTTCTCTTGAATCAACTCCCCCTCTTTTTGAGTCAACTTTACTGCCAAAGCCTCCACCTGAAAATGTAAGGAGCACTTAGATTTTCATCCTCATTTGAACTATGGCGGCAAGTACAGTCGGAAACAAAACGTTAAAGGCCTTCTATGTACATTTAGCACATGAGGAATCGGCTAAAGGAATGACAGATAGCATGCTACAAATACAGTGTCGAGAGGCGTTGGAGACATGAAATTCAACAATCAAACAGCAACCATCCCAAAGAAATAAGAAAGTAAAATCAATCTCACTAATGACTCATCTTCCGTTTGTGTAAAGTACATATAGCATTTCAAAACCAATTTTAGAAAAGGGGGATAATTGCTATACACAAAGTTAGTCGAAATGAATTTCAACAAAGATATCAATAATACGAGAAAATAAGGATTACTTGGATTTTAAATGGCATACAAAGAATTCAAATTGCGCAGTTCGTGACATCAGAGGTAAGTGCACAAGACTAACCATTGAAATAGCTTTTTCCACATCTTCCTTATTTCGACCTGCTAATCGACCTCTCAAAGCTTCCAGTGCATCTCTGAGCTTCTTCAGAAGAACATGTCCCTCCAAAGAAGCAACTTCCCTAAGCTTAGCCTAAACACATAAGAAAGAAAATAGCATAAAAAATTGGTTACAGTTCAGTTGTTCATCTATCTCACCAGAAGTCATGCATAAACGGGTGAAGACTGAATTAAACAGAAATAACCAAGTACAAAGTTTCATGGAATTGCTCTGTATAACAGGTAAATTACTCTCATTAATCTTGGGGGATAATGGAAAAGTCTATTTAAGGACAATTTAGATTAATGAATCAAACTAACACCTCATCTGACAACTTTGCAGCAGCAGCTAAGTTCTTATCAAATTTACTGGCAAGGTCACGAACAGAGAGACGCTTTTGCTGGTCTACTAGATGGGCAGTTTCCTGTGCAACAACCTCCTTCAAGGGTGGACCCTTAGGGTCGTCCCTGGCCTCATCAAAAATCTGATTATCAGCTCCTATTCTGTATTTTGGAAACTGATTAGATGCAAAGCTCACATCAGCTGAAACTGCCTCCATCTGCATCTGATCCCCGAATTCTGGGCTTATCTTCGTCATTTGTCCAGCTTTATTGTTCTGATCAACATAAGCAAAATAGAAAGGTTATTTTCTTCATTGTGCATCTACTAAATGGATATACATATTTTCAAGGGCCTAGAGAGAGAGAGGAATCGTTTTTAAGATGTGGATTGATGTTTCCTAGTTTAGTAACATACTATGAGTAGGGAAATGCAGGATAAATAAGGTTGTAACTTTTTTCTACAACAGGATGATCATCATTAACAAGCCAATAAATCTCCGCGGATATAGCCAATTCTAAAGGATTCCCACTAAAACATATACGTGCCTACGATAGAGCATCAATATCAAGTTTTTTGTTTACTTTTTTTGTACGTGATCATTGATAACTTTCATTAAAAAAACAAAAACAAAAGCATTCCATCCAAGAGAAAAGCTTAGGACTTTTGTACAAAAAATACTACAAGAAGATATATACAAGTACATACACGATGTGCAGAGATAAGCGACAACTAAGCAAAAACTCATGTTTGATTGTGCTTGACAAGTATGTCGTCTTACATCTAAATGCCCAAAATCTCAGATTTAGCTTTTATTGCATAACAAACCAGTACAGAAAATTTCTGGTACAAACAGGATAGTCATCATTCACAAGCCAATAAATATATGGAATTGTGAAGTACGCCAAAATATAACGATGGTGAAACAAGAACAAAAAAGGGGGAAAACTTCCTGATTCTTGCCTAGCTGGAAGGGAGAAAGTCGAACAAATTTTGTCATTCTAAGCATAAACCAACAGCAGGGTAAAACTAACCAAATATAAAAAAAAAGTGCATTTGGTTAATGAGTAAGGGAAAAACTGTATGAAGAGGCCTTTGGCCTAATGGCATCAGGGTGTGCACTTAGGCACCAGGAGAAAGGAGCTCAGGAGTTCAACTCCTCTTTCAATGTGCTAATCTATCTATTCTAACAATATTGACTTCCACCAATCAAAATACAAAAAAGAAAAAAACATGTTATCGGTGCTCAAAGCAAGTGATCAATCACAAATCTTTCAGCAGCATTCCAACTCGAATTCCCCCATGTCGTTACAGGCTAAGAATCATCATCAAACACCATTTATAATTGCATGCCTAGAAGAGGGGAAATTTAAACCCAAAAAAAAAAAAAATTAGTCATGGGCATAAGTTCAACAAATAATATTACCTTGTTGTACAATTAACAAAAAACCAAACTTTATCACCCAAAAAAGACTTATCGGTGCTTAATGCAGTCATAGATCACCATTCTTTCAGGTACAAATGAAAAAAATTTCAACCCACATTCCCAAACATCCTCAAAAATTAAATCAACTTGCATATAAACAAGCAATATATATATACATTCATACATCATTAGAAAGTTCATAACTTTAAACCCACAGACACTCAGAGAAATAAGATTCAATCTCCAAGATTAAATCTAAACCAAGAACAAATAAAACCCATCGAATTATGGGAGCAAAAACAAGGGGAAAATGTAAGACCCAGATAAAAAGTAAAGCAAGAACGAAGGCAAGGAGGTGGAAAATGGAACTTACAGATCATGGAACAATGCGGGGAAGAATACTGAGGAATATGGTGAGGATTCTTCAACCAGCTCTTTGTTTTTTCTTTTGAAGAGAGAGAAAGAAGATGAATAAACTAGTGAGGAGAAGACGGGAATATGAGAGAGGTGGCTGCTTTTGTAAAGCAAGAGAGTGAGAAAAGGAAAAGCCTCCACCCTCTGCCCAGACGGCTAGGTGTCAAGTCCCCTCTCTCTCTCCTCGCTCTGTTTATTCCCAAACTGCTAGGGAAAATAATACTATTCATAACCTCTCTTTTTTTATTAACAATTGAACTCTATTTTAGTTATGTTCACTTATAAAAATTCAGGATGAGTTCACATTATATTTTTACTAATGAAAAAATATCACTTATTTCCACTAACAATATTATTTAGTTCTTTTAAATAGAAAAAATAAGTTGTCTTGTACGGTGGATATTTTTGAATTAAATATCAAAAATACTAGAGATACAAAAAAAAATCCTCTCTGTTAATAGCACAAACTCACTTTTATTCACACAAAAAAATTCTCTCTGTCTCGTATTATTATTATTTTTGTACAAAAATAATTCAATTTTTTAATACTTTATTAAAATTTTAGTAATGGTTTTTACATTATCGTTTGTTATTTACTGTTAAAATTATTTTTGAAAAATTGGGTGAAAATTAAAATTAAAAAAAAATGGTCTCCGACAAGCTGTACTGGAGTATATTTTTCTGTCAAAAAGGGTAACACAGTTGAATACTACTGTCGTAATAACAAAAGAAAAGGCTGCTGCCATCACGCGCTGTCCCCACTCGCCGATGCTGGGTCCCCATCCAGCCTGAAACTGCGCAATTATAGTATCTATGAGGTGGAGAGCGCGTGTCGTATTGCGCGTGGAACGATTTTTCCCCTTTCAAATGAGGTGACCCAGAGATACTGCCAAGCGCCGAGCGGCCCATCAAGTTGTTTATCTCAGTCGACGCTTTGGATCTTAATCTGACCAACGAACTGTCCAGATTTCTATTTACTCGAATTAGATTCAAGCCGTCTGTGCTGAGATGAGCGGCTGAATAGGTTGCTCAGCACCACTGTCAAGCACGGTGTGCTTGACAACATCTCTCATTCCGCCTTTTATTCCTGTAATCCTTCAGAAAAAAACCTACGTACCCTTCCTCCATCTTCGCATTTTCAAACATCGCTTTCGCGAATTTTAGTAATTTAGAATATTTTTTCACACTCACACTAGTGACCGTGCATTATGTGACTTTAGTTCCAAACTCAACTCTATGGATTAATCCACTCAGAAGTTATAACATCAATCCACATTGTAGACGATTATTCTTTACAAATAAATAACCTGATCACATATCAATAGGTATAGATGTGCATTTTCTTATATGGATTGCAATATAAATGTTTTTTTTTAAACTTTACCTGTCTATTTCATACAAAGAATAAGTATAATTAGTGCACGTACACATTATGAATATCCGATAAAGATGTTTTTTTACAATAATATTTTTCTCTTCTGCCGTCTTCGTAATGAATATTTCAAATCAATATTGTAAACCCAAATGGAACCCATTAGAGAGTTGAGTTTGGAGGAATCTTGAGATAAGCTCTTGTCCTAATTTTTATAATCTTTGTGTCCCATATTGTTGCACCTATATTCTATTTTAAAATATGTAATGACCTAATGTCCCAATATTTTTTTCCTGTGAGCCAGTATATCTTGCCGACGTTGTGACTTTTGGAGCCAAGAAATAAATTTCACGAGTAAAAAAATCAGTTTTTTTTACTTAATGAAGATATCATAAATAACTTTACAAGAAATATGTATTCAAGTTTTCTCCTTCGTAATTTTTTTGTACTTTTTTCTAGGGTAATAGCATTGCCCTTTTTGCTACGAGCAATGCTACAGAAACAGATAAATGTGCACTCATTCAAACACAGATATATACGGAATCGTCCGATTCACGTGACTCCCACACACATTGTATGGAGCCCACACACGTACATTGGACGAATCTAGGCACATATGTGTCCGGATCTGTGCGCATCTATATATGTCCATAGTATTTTGGTTTTGCTATTAGTACATGTCTCGAAAAGAGAAAGACATAGGAAAAGAACGATCGAAAGAAATGAGAGAATAAGAAGAATACCCAAAAAGGACGAAATGAAGAGTGAAAAGGTATGTAGAATCAAGAGCAATTAACAAGAAGATCTGCAACCTAAATTGAGATAAGAAGAATCACGGAAGAGAGAACTCAAGAAATATTACTGGCGCGTAATACTTACTATAGTCATATAGAAATATGTATCAACGTCTGCAATAGAAAAGTGCAACCGACCACTCTTAGGGCAGTGGTTAATGGGTAAAAACTCGTCTCAATATTTGCAAAGCCGTACATGAAAATTTCGCAAATAGTTATTGGTATCTCTCTACCCACGACAACGTACTTCGTTTCTTAAAAGGGAGGATTTACTTTTCCTAATTGAGGTAGACTTGCCAAGACGTGTTTAGCTCTTACATAATTTGCCATATCGGCATACCCAAAACAAAGGAATCTTCTCTCCTCCCAAGATGCTCTATAAACGAGAATCTACCACCCTTTGAAGGGAGAAATTTTTCATTGCCGGGTGGGCACGGGACACGTGGTGCCCGACACCAATCTCGGCCGTCCAATGAAGTTTTGGACGGTCCAGATCTGTTCGGCTGCCGATGGGTATTTTAGTCATTTTATACTTTAAAACAGCCAAACAGATCTGGGCCGTCCAAAACTTCATTGGACGGCGGAGATGGTGCCGGGCACCACATGTCCCGTGCCCACCGGGCACTGAAAAATTTCTCCTTTGAAGGTGTGAAACTCTAGATCTCTGTAACAAAACTCTAAAGTTCTTCTTATTAATATATGTACTTTTACTACAATCTTGACCGATGTACGCTTCAAAGGGGTGTCGACCGACACCGCACTGACATCCTTACTTCTTGTTACGGGTGCTATATCTTGATGTGAACCATCCAGAAAATAACATCAGTGGTTGAAAAGCTCGATTTTCAGAGGATAAAAGTTTACCAACTTTTATCAATTTGGTAAACTTCATTCAGAAAAAAACGTTGAAATTGCAACTGCAAGGGTTTAAATTCCATAAAAATTTCCAACCAGACTCTCCAAATATTCCAATAGCCTAACTTTCAAGTGCTAGGTTGGCAAACTTCACATATTACCGGGGAATGAATGAAAGCGTGTGTTGAAATGCTAGTAGTTAGTGTGAGGAATTCTACCAAACATGGCTTTAATGATTATGAAATTTGGTGGTTGTTGGCTAAACACCAACTTTAAGACCTTTTTTTTTTTTTCTTCATTTTCCATCATCTAATGATAATACTCCCATAAGATCCATTAGCATAAAAACAAAGCCTAATAATAATACTAATTCTCACGCGCGTGCCATTCACTTGCAAACCCGGGGGACAACATGGGTGTTGGCCCGATTCGAGCCGTACATGCTCGGCAACAGACAACTCAGATTTTACCTTGGCTGGACGGCTGAGATCTGTTCGGCAGAGATAAAATCTGAACTGTCCATTGCCAACCATGGATGGCGCGGACGGAGCCAACACCCATGCTCAGCAGGGTCCCCCATAGCTTAATTTCCTTTCTTATCCCATGCTCTTTACTCTTACTTTGTGGGGCCTCGTTTGAGGCTCATACCATACAAATCGTTGATCTCGTACATTATGTGAGAAAAAAAAATGCCTTCGAGAAAAAAATCAACTTGATGAATAACTCGTATAAATTAGACGGCAAATATAGTTTTAAACTTAAGACGTTTCTTCTGTAAACTCTTATTATTCACATACATGTCCATATCTGATCAAGTTGATTGTTGGACCCATGATTGTTCTCCCCGAGATGCATGAGATCAACGATTTAAATATGAACACGAGATCAGGAGAAATTTTTGGATACTAGGTGGGTACCACGTGATGTCCGCTTGGCACATTCGGACCGTTCATTTCGGTTTTGGACGGCTCGGATGATGAGAGAGAAAGAGAAGAGAGAGTGATGGGATGAGAAGAGAGAGATGATTTCAATCTGAACCGTTCAATATAGTTTTGAACGGCGAGCTAATTAATAAGACCAATAAAAGATGAGTACGTAGGATTGAAATATCCATGGGAGCAAAACCCTCAAGTGATGTGATGTGGATAGGGCTTTTGATAAATTCAACCACAAAGAGATGATCGAAAAATATTCCACCGCCAAGAGGAATGTGGGGCCCAAAACATAATCCCAAATAAAACGGCTAATTGGAACCTTTGTTTGGACTTTTTTTGTTTTTATAGTCAGATGTTCAGTTCAGTTTATGTGCAACTCGACTATTGTCACTAAACTAATGGTCCGGCAAATTCTTCAGTGACCCTAATGTCTAAAATATTTTAGCTCGGTAAGATTCGAACGTACGATCTCATAAAAACTAAAAACTTATTATTGCTTTCTTCATTTTCACTCGGCCAAACCCTTGGGGTTAACCTTTGCTCTGGAGTTTTGCTTGTTTTATTGCATATGGGTGGGGGACAGTTGGTAGGTAACATTGTAGAACTATTTGTCCTTAATGATTGTTTAACAGTTGGATTAAAGTGAACAAAAAGACTTAGGAATCTTGAGGGGTACCCTTAACCCGTTTTAATTAAGGTTGAGCTGAACTAGCGGATGCATCAACCGAAGGGGACCATATACTAACGCAAATACGCAATTAAACTTGGATCTAGTAATCCTTGACTTTCTTTTGTATGCTTTATTTTTTGTTTCTCCTGCAACACTAGGGTTTGCTTTCTTCTACGATTTTAAGTTTACAACCTCGTTGCTGCAATCAACTTTTCTGGGTAAGCCCTTACGAAGTTTTGTCCCGATTTTAAATGGGTTCCCAGCTAGTGGATTGTGGGGTTGGTCTCCGGGAGCTAAATGAGACATGCGTAAGCTAGCTTTGACACACTGCCTCTCTAAGTTGGAGTACAATAATAAGTTCCTTACATAACTAAAGTTCTTGCCTTTTGGAGAACAAAATTACTCAATTTGAAACTGTAGTGTACACTATTGTGCTACTACAATAATACTACGAGCGTGTTTGCGATATTTAAGATTTTAGTAGAGACATAAATATATTTACCATAACTATGAAATTATGATTAAGTTGCAGTAAAAGGTAGTTATGTTTTTTTTTATTCTAAAAAATTGAAAAAAAAAATCAACTTTCTCAAAAAATAAAAATAAAAATCTGATCCAAAAGCACCATTAAACTACCCAAACCCAACTGAAAATTAACTTTCTCATAAACAAGCTCTGTAATGTCACTATCAATCAGTTTAGGCCGTTCAAGTTAACGAACCTGATTGTGACTTTTAAAGGTACATTTGTTGTTTAAATATCCAATTCCCTTCATGCTACTCGAGGCTTCAATAGGCAAGGACATCCATTTATGTATGTCTAATACAGCCCTAATTAAGGTTTAATTAGCTAGTCGGCTTGGTTGGTGCACAGTTGACCAGAATTCGATTATGGGGTAGGCTAGTCACATATATAATTCTTCAAGAATGATCGACCTTCACTCTCGCTCTGCACTCGCATTCTCGATCAATACTAGCACTCCCGAATTCTAGTTGTTTGGTGGAGTTTTGAAAGCCGCTTTCGCGCTCCCGCACGCTCATCATGTGACTTAGGTCAGGCCACAAGAAAGTACTTTCTTGTAAATCTCCTAGTCCCGGCATGAATGACTTGCTTTTAACCAGACTAGAGATGATATTAGTCGAGATGCTCGTAACTTAGCCCGAACACTCTGATAGTGGTAAAAAAAGAAAGAAAGAAAGAAGACGTTCCTAACGCACAAGGAAAATTCTCTATTTCTTCCTAGTGCCAATTACTCCTATTTCAGCATCTGGGCATTTGGTCTTGCTAGGCTAATATGCTATTTACTACATGCGATGTTGGGCCTTGTTCGTTTGGGGTCTCAAAACCCCTGAGTACGGTCTCCAATAAATTTCTTTTAATTGTCAATCTCTTTTCACTCATTACTCTAAAACAACTCCCTCAAAACCCCCGAACGAGATCGTGACTTGCACATGGTTCCATGTGGAAACATAATTAACATTTGAAAACTACACAAAGTGAGTGAAAAAGAAGAAAAGTATCACAGCTTTGAATAGGCGCATCTGGCCATATCAAACTTGGAGAAGCCTATGCTGTAAATCTGAAAAAAAAAATTGTAGAAAAAAAAAATCGGTTTCTTAGAAAATGCGCAACTAACATCAGAAAAATGCGTAATTAATCCAAAAATATTAGTAAATAACGAAAAAATGTCTTACTATTTTAAGATTCAACATATGCCCTTATCTATAAACCGAGAAAAACGCGTAGCTAACACCATGTTAATATGGAGTAATTTTTTTTGGATCGAACGGAAATTCACCACGTTAATATGTAATTGATGAGCCAAAAAACGTGCATATCGATCATGCACCAGAAATATGCATAGCATCCTTCAAAATTATATGTACCATACATTTTCAAGGTACATCCCTGCGTAACTAACCAAAAAATGCATTATATAACAAAACCTGCGTAATAAATATGTTTTAATGTTTCGATGGTAAGCTTTCTCCATCAAATTTTAATGTAGTTTTACTTTGAGGATCTAGATCTCATTTATTTACAAGTTGAACATCCTGGTCACAAAATTTAAAAGTATATACTGTAAGGATCAAGTCAAGACGCCTTGATTTAGTGTTAGGTCCGAACTTCTCCCATAACCGTCGGATTGTGTTTTTGATGGTCCAGATCCGCGGATAGTTTGTTCGAGTGAACAAACTGTCCGTGCATCCGAACCATCAAAAACACAATCTGACGGCTGTGGGAGAAGTCCGGACCTAAGCTCAGGTCAGGGCGACCCGCCCTGATCCGAACTGAAAGTATATAACACTACACAACATTTAAGGCTATACGGAGAGCTATTATATACTCCTTCCGTCCCATAATGTTTGTCCGGTCCGCAAAACGATGACCTAAAAATAATACAATTTTTGCAAGAAAAACTCCAATTTTTTTCAACAATTCACTAGATATCGATGAGTTCTTTAAATTTATGGAAAAAAAAAATGAATTTTTTCTTGAAAGAAATGCATTATTTTTGAGTCATCATTTTACAGACCGAATAAATATTTTGGGACGGAGGGAATATTATATATGTATTTTGTACATCTACTAGTAGTATATGTAGTGAGAGGGTTCGGGCATACCAGGACGTAGCTCAAAGGCCCAATGTCTGGCCCACAATAGCCCAATTCTTTATATCGCAATGGGAGCAACCCAAAAATGACGGTCAATGATGTGTTTTGATAATTAATACCCGCCGATGACATATTGAAAATATTTGTTAATACTGAAAATATTCTTGACGGATATTAATTATCAAAACAAGTCATAGGCTGTGATTTTCCCAACCAACAATTACCGTTTGTAGCTGGAGTAGGGTTAGTCAAATCAATTGCAGGCTTTTATCACTTAGATTGAAAAATTCCACCCAATGTCACCATATTACTATATTTTTATCAAATATTAGTACGGCGTGATTTCGTATGATGACTTTTCTATAAATTTTTTTTTTTATTCAAATTGATAATTTTCATCTACTTTTGAATAAAACTACATAAAGTAAATTAATTCCTTACATAAGCTATAATTGAAACCCTTCATTTATTGGTCCAAAGCTTTTTGATAATGATGTGATAGGAGTTGATGTAGGCCATAGGATAACTGGAATCTCCATCCATGTGATATTGGAAAGTGGAATCCTATGGGGCAGATGCATGAATAGAATTAATTCATTCCTTTCTCGACCTTTTGACTAAGATCAAGCGTAGAGTAGTGGCACTCACGTACAGGTATCAGATGATATCTAGGAGATATTTAGTAATGCTCCTAGAGCTCGTCACTAGGTGCTCTAGGAACCATACATATTGGTGTAGGCTCTATCACGTAGTGTGGGGTTTCCACATCAACATGTGACGGTAAAAGAGTTTTGGAGCATCACGTGACTGTTCTCTAAGAACACTAAATAATCACTCATATATTTGTTTTTTTTATTTAATTTAAGTTTCAAGAATCTGGGGATATATCAAAATATTCAAGTTCTTACTCGTATGTATTTTTTTCTTCTTGTATAAATAGTGTATGCAAAGTACCATGAGATTTTGTGTGTGCATAATATAGGAGTTCAATGCATAATTCCTAAGAAGTTCGAATTACTAAATCGACTTTTGAAGTATATGTCTAAAGAAATGTGTCGAACACAGTTTTCACACTCTTATCCTAGTGTCCAACGTTTGACACACATTTATTAAGTATACATTAAGAAGATTTATGTAAACCAATGTGTGGATTATAAACTAGCGAAGGAAGCTCTTGTTCGAGAGCATGAATTTATTTATTTTTACAGTTTTACGGTTCCTCCTGTTTTTCCGCTGTTTCAATTACAAGAAGACAGTGCAGGGGTATTTAACCCTAGTAAGTTGAAGTTTTAATTTATATCTAACCCCATAACTGAGAAAAAAGTTAGTATATACTAAGCAAAGGTTAATTTGGACTGTCCCACCAAAAGAGGAATGCTTAATCCGAATCTCAAGAGATATTTGGGACTATGAACGGTCAAGGGCATCACATGGGTAGGTCCAAGTTCAACCTCCATCTGTTGGGGCCAAATTAGGCTAAAAATAAAAGAAGAAGAAGAAGCAGCAGCGGAAGCCCCCACGGTTAGGCCGGCTGGTCGGTCTGCTTGCTCTCCATACAATTGAATCAAGATTAGGTTATTGGGATCAAGCCGCAAGAAAGTATTTTTTGTGTGAATTTTCTAGTTCCTCGCATGGATGATTCGCCTTTGATCAGACCAAACCCAGAGTACAACATGCGTGTTGGCCCAATTTGGGCCGTCTATGCTCGGCAATGGACGACTCAGATTTAATCTCTGCTAGACAGTTGAGATCTATTCCGTCGGATGAAATCTAAGCCGTCCATTGCCGAGTATGGACAACCGGGATGGGGCCAGACCGGAGAGGAGATTAATTCATGAGATACGCGTAAACTGGTCTAGACACTCCTAACTATCCGAAAAAGGAAAAAATAAAAAATAAAACAGCAGCAGCCCGGCCCCTTTGGCAGGCTGGAGCCCCCTATGTTGGGATACCTCAACTCTGATATTTTGGTAGCTACGTAAAGTGCATGCTCGTAAATTCGTACATGTAAAGTGATGAGTGTGTATATGGTTACAATACAAGAAATAGGGGTCCATCGCTCAGTGGCATAGCATGTGACTGCAGATCAAGATGAACCCATTTGGGCCCTTCAAGTTTTTTGCTACTGTGTGTGGTTACAAGCAGGCCCGGCCCTGGGATTTTCGAGGCCCTAGGCGAGATTTTTAAATGGGGCCCTCCATTGTTTGTATATATATTAG
>JAOTQK010000018.1:3590818-3610459 GCA_025642025.1 Rhododendron ferrugineum | reverse complement strand
GAACATTAATTCGATAAGTTTTTCAGAAATTGTTATTTAAATACTCCGATTTTATTTCTGAAAATCGGGGCGTTACAAGTGAGATGCACAGAACTGTGCTGCACATCTTTCAGCCATCGTATTGTGCATCTGACAGCTCGGATCTCATCTCGACAACCAACGATCGAGAGCCGTTCATTGCCGAGATGAGATCCGAGCTGTTGGATGCACAATTCGACGGCTCGGAGGTGTGCAGCACGGTGCTGCGCACACCACTGCATAACACTATCCCCCAATTCCTCATCGGTACCTTTCAGACTTGCGAGAGCATAGAAAAACGTTTAGCACCTTCGGCTTGTTAGATATTCTAATCGTTCCAGAACACCTTCTTTAGAAAATAAGTACTAATTTCATATTTTCAAACTAAAAAATAATGTAAATTTAAAATAATACTTTGATTTTTTTTGGCACCGTATAAAAGATCTCATAGAGATTTTTCAAACAAGATACATATTGCATATTTTTAGATTTTAATAAGCCCATTATTTTTGAGCTTGAAATTGTCTTCTTAAAAAACAAGGACTTATTTCCCATTTTGGAATGGGCCTAAACCTTTGGTGGCGTTCCAGTTTTGCTCCTTCAAAAATAATTACTTATTTATAATTTTCAAACTTAAAAATAATAGGTTTACTGCAATATGGATTTTGATTGATAGATTTCGATGAGATCTATAAAACCTTGCAAAAAAAATTTAAAAATTATTTTTGTAAGCCTATTATTTTTAAGTTTGAATTTTTATTTTATTTTTTAAGTAATTATTTAAAAAAGTGGAATTAAATGAAGGATATAATTGGGCCACCTTGAGACTTTACTCACCACCTCCATCCAGCCTTTAGACTTGAAAGGTTTACATAGTTTAAGATAGTCGAGTGTCGATTTTTATTAACTCAGAGGCTGATTTGAAGAATTATAATAGTTCAAGGGGTAAGACTTAATTAAGCTCTGGAGATTGGGATGCTCAGATCTATGGGAGAGAGAGAGAGAGAGGGAGAGAGAGAACACAAACTCACTGAAGGTTCAAAGGTTTTGCGCGAGAGAGATCCAGAGAGAAGATCGACGTTTGTTTTCCGTTCAATTTCCTTTCCAGCACTGATTTCGAACACAGTGTCAGTGCATAGCTCGAACCAGTATTGACCACAGCATTCAAAACGGCGATGACGGAGTCTGAAACCCCACCAGACGGGAACGGGGCCGTTTACGGCCTCCTCCCCCTCGCTTCCGTCTCTCAACAACCTTACGTCTCTGAACTCCTCTCCTTCACCCTCGATCGCCTCCACAAGGTTCCTCTCTCTCTCTATCTCCTTACATTTCATATTTATGCACTTCACTGTATGTGCTTGTTTTCGTAATTTATGATGGAATTATGTAGGAGCCAGAGCTTCTACGGGTGGACGGAGAGAGAATCCAGCGGCAGATGCAAGAGGTGGCGGTCGCAAACTACCGTGCCTTCATCTCTGCCGCGGATGCATTGGTTGCTATTAGAGAGGAGGTTTCCTCCATCGACAAACACCTCGAATCAATGGTAATTTTATGCCTTTATTTGGTAAAATTGGGCAATTTTTTTCCGCTTTCTTCTTTCGAATTGCGATGCGGGGTCTTTGTTTTTAGGATGCGTTTCCACTATATTATTGGACTACAGGCTAATGGCATTAGTCAAAGTTGTTTCCGCTAAATAGTGTTTTAGTTGATGTATGTAAGGAGAATGACTTGCCTAGAAATCTGTGAAAACATGAGCTTTTTAGTCCATTTAGTTTAGCAGAAACACCCCTGTAGTCGATTCAAGAACTTAATGGGCTGTTTGTCGTCATAAAGGGGATATGATAGAGGGGAAGATAGGGTAAAAGGGGACGAGGGATAGATGGTTTGTTTAGAGGGATATGATGGAGGGAGGATATGGTAAGTTTATGCCTTCTTTGGTAAAATTGGGCAATTTCTTTTTTTTTCTTTTGAATTGCAATGCATTGTCTTTGTTTTCCGTAGTCGAGTTCAAGACCTTACCGGGCCGTTTGTCAGCATAAGGGGATATGATAGAGGGGTAGATAGTGTAGAAGGGGACAAGGGATAGATGGTTTGTTTAGGGTATTATATTGTAGGAGGATGAGTATATGCTTGGTTAGTTTTGTATCGGTATGGTTGGACAAGTGTGGGTGGGAGATGAATAAGTGTCTCAATTTCGTTTTCTGCCTTTCTGATTAACGCCAAATTCAGCTTTGTATTTGCTTCTAATACCAGTTTTCTGTCGCTTATTCTCGTTATCCTCTTTGTTATACGTTATTTAAGTAAAATGAGTATACCTTTATTTGTTGATCTCAGTTAAAAAATGCAATTGCTTGGCTTCCATCTTCATGCTTCTGAATTGTCAACTTTTTGCATAACAATCTTGAGTCCATATCTCAAAACAATCTTGAGTCCATATCTCAAAACAATCTTGAGCCTATATTTGCCTCAAATTTCCCATCTTCATTTTTCTTCAATACTTTGCATAAATTTCAGCTCGATGTGAGCGACCTGATTATTGATAATGCCTTGGGTTGTTTGCTTATAAGCTTTGCATCTTAGATTCATCATAGAAAATAGAGAACTATTGGTACTATTGCCCTCTAGACAATCTATGAACATTATGGATTTGATTAACAATCTATACTACATTTTCTTTTCTAGTACTGAATTATGTGCGCAAATACTTACCTTTCTCGCCGTTGCAGATAGCTGAAATCCCAAACCTTACATCTGGTTGCAATGAGTTCCTTGACTCTGCAGAACATATTTTGGAGAAGAGAAAGATGAACCAGACATTACTAGGCAATCATAGTACTTTGCTTGACTTGCTTGAAATTCCTCAGCTTATGGACACGTAAGTGGTTGACACAACGCATGTTTTTTCTCTTCAGTAACATGGTTAAAAAAAGGAACATGTTGTAGCCTTGTTCTAAAATGGTAAGTCAGTTGATAGGAAGATCTCATTTCGTGATAATTCTTCTGCATTTAACCAGATCAATTTCTCGTTGTTAGAGGGATGATCTCTGAAAGTAGATGCTACCATTGCGTTTGGAACGTCTCAAAACCTTGGATTGAACCCTGAACAGATGTCTATTACCTTTTAGCCCAAACACAATTTCGGTGAACAGAACATGGACCAGTTGTAAGCTGCCGCACTTGGGTGAATAGCATCGATAACTTGTCCTAAACCCCTGCAACTGCTTCACAAATCATTGCTTCTTATTTCTAGTGCAGTAACATCACAAACAGAGCCTAAAGTGACTTCCACACATGCACCACCAGGTGGCGCAGGGATGCTCGTATGGCAAGCTGCCACACCTGGGTTTAGGCAGGTCTTAATGTCAAAGTAGGTATCACATGGTTTTAGGTTTTTTTTTTTCCTTTTGCTTTCTTGCTTAGTAAATGTTCTGTGGTTTACCTAATTTTATACTATAAATAACTTCTATTATGAGGAAGATGAAACTTGAACAAATGTTTTGTGGATGATGGTAATATACATGCCACTGGTGCTGTTGCTTCTTGCTGTGACCACTGATTTCTTTCTTTTCCATTTGTAAAAATATTTTGAAACCATTTTTTCCCTTTTGAAAATACTGTTTGGATTATCTTTGGTTTGCCATGGAGAGGCTTCGGCCCTGGTCTTGCATGAATCCAGAGTTGTTGAACAAGCCTTGTAAGTTTGTGATCGACAGAGCGTCCAACATGGATGCTGCTCTTCTTAAAGAGGCTCGCAATGTGGTTTTGATGGGATTTTTCATTCTCTATTCCGTAAGAAAGTTAGAACTTATTATTGAAGTTGGTACTTGGGAGCGCTAAGGATGGTAGTTGGAGGATTAACGCTTTTTATTGGAAAATAAAGAGGAAACTTTAAAGTTTGGTTCACCAATGAAGCGCAATGAGAAAAACATAGATACATCTTAAATATACAACGAATAGAAACAGATAATATTGAAAGGTTTTATTCTCTCGTAATGCCAGAGTTTCAAGGAAAATGCATGCAATAGTGGATGCTGTCTTACTATAGCTGGAACGATTAACTATCATCTCTCCTGCAGATGTGTGAGGAATGGAAATTACGATGAAGCTCTGGACTTAGAAGCCTTTGTTTGCAAACTGTCCGCAATGCACCCTAAGTGAGTCTTCCTTGTCTTATTTCTGCTGTTGGCCTTGTAAAGGATGCCTACTGAGCTTTTCGTTTTTACCCCCCTTCCTCTATCTGTTTCCTTCAAAGGTTACCTGTTATTCAGGCCCTCGCTGCAGAGGTCAAGCAGACCACTCAATCTCTTCTTTCTCAGCTTCTCCAAAAACTTAGATCAAACATCCAGGTACACTTGATACTGGGCTTACCAGAGAATATGTTTACAATGTGGATCTGGTTCAGCATGATTCATCTATACGTATAATTTCTGAAGTTGCTGACCCTTTTAATTAACCCTCGTGTATTGCAGTTGCCAGAATGTCTCCGCATCATCGGATATTTACGTCGCATAGGAGTTTTTAATGAATATGAAATGCGCCTACAGGTGGGTCTGCCAATGCTTAATGTCTACAACAAATTTTTTTGAATGTGTATTTTAGTCCGCTGTGTGTTTTTGTCTATTGTCACATGTTTGTCTGTTTCTTCTTGTTCTTCTTTTGAAATCAGACAATTCATGTTTGTCTCCGTCTAAGGTACCTTTTTCTGACCTTGATTAGTTGTCTTACAGTTCTTAAGATGCCGAGAAGCATGGCTTACTGCAATTCTTGATGACTTAGACCAGAGAAATGCTTATGAATACTTAAAAGGGATGGTAAACTGTCAAAGGATGCATCTTTTTGATGTTGTTAACCAATACCGAGCTATATTTGCTGATGATACATCAGGAAGTGAAGAAAACTATGAAGGGGGCCTTTTGTTTAGCTGGGCTATGCATCAAATTACTACTCACCTTAAAACACTCAAGGTCATGCTCCCAAGAATAACTGAAGGCGGGTCTTTGTCAAACATCCTGGACCAATGCATGGTAAGAACTAGTTTTATTTTTATTATTGCATATCATTATCAACTGGATTATTTTTTCGTGGAAGACTGTGAGTACGTAAATATTGCTGGCTTGGTTGCCAGTGATGAGAAATTTGGACGTTATTGGCTTGGTTTTCCTCAGTTTTCTATCTAGAAATTCATCAGTGAAATCACTTTACATAGCTTCATGCTGTTATGTTATCACTTTTCATGGTTGCAATTCCTGACTGCACCTGTTTAAAAAAATGAGGAGCAATAAACAAGTAGACAAAGTAATAGTGGTGATTTACTGGATTTGTTTTTTGTGGTACATTGGATTATTGGAATGTATGCAATTCAGAATACATGATTTGGTAGCTATGTCACTATCAAACGATAGATATGCTTCACATGGACGATCAGAAAACATTGGAAGGCCTTGTGTTCGGTGATAAGGTGGGCTGTAAAAACCAATTGTTATAATGGTAGGTGATGTACATAGAATTAGTTGCTGCTTTACTGTACTGATACTCATATTAAGAAGTAGCCACCCACCACAAACATACGATTCCTTGTAAAAGTAATTTGGAACACATGTTCTAGGAACTTGCTATTGTAGTAATGCAACAAAGAAGAGTTATTCACAATGTTTGGACATAGGGTAGGTTTGTTTTCAATGAACCCATTTATAATAGAATATAGGGTACACAATGTTGCATGTTGATCACGTATATACTATATCGGTGTCCTAGGTATGTGTCGGACAGTTGTTGGACCCAACTAAGGCAACCAAAAATATTGTATCCATTCTAAATGTCTCACGACTATCCTACTCAAATGTTGGACCTATTTTGGATGTAGTCTTTTATTTTGCTTCTTTTTCTTGCAGTTGACTACCTTTACTCATTGGACTGCATCCTGATTCTAATTTAAATTTAAACCTTCTGATTTGTTACTTGACAGTATTGTGCCATGGGGCTTGGTTGGGTCGGATTGGATTTCCGGGGCTTGCTTCCCTCACTTTTTGAAGAGTAATGCATTTGATTCTTTGTTGCTGTGTTTGATCTTTTGTTGAAGTCCTGTTGGATATATCTTGATTTTGTTAATCATACAGGGCTGTTCTTAACTTGTTCTCAAGGAATATTAATACAGCAGTTCAAAATTTTCAGGTATGATGTCAAGTGGCTAAAATCACAATATAAGTTTCTCAAATGTTCCGTTCTTGTCTTCTGAATCGAGCAAAATATATATTGGCGATTTTGTGAAGTCTAATTTCAATTGGCATTTAGATTAGCTTCTTAGGTTAGAACTTTTTCCTGAGCAAGCAGCCTATCTGTGGTGCTTGGCAATTAATATCTTGTTTCATTCCAGCTAGTCTTGGATTCACATCGATGGGTCCCCTTACCAGCAATTGGCTTTCCAGCGAATAGCTTTGGTGAAGATAGCCTGGAAGATGTGACTCCTCCTTCAAGTCTGATGGAACATCCACCTCTTGCTGTGTTTGTAAATGGTAAGTTGTACAGCTATTGGAACTATATTTATTAGGCCTGAGATCTCTACCTCTTGCAAAAAGCTCACATTGTAATAATCAAAGTTAGCAACCTCCTAACCAATAATCAAATTTGGACATTTGAATAATCAAAAGTAACAATGTGGGACTTCACATTGCTAACTTTAGCAACCCTCTAAATGAATAATCAAAAGCTGACGTGGCAAGTTTTGATTATTCACTTTTGATTATTACATTGCGGATGCTCTTAGACTGTTTGTCATATATTTTTAGATATCTTAAATGAAACCCCTGACTAAGTTTTTATAGTTATTAATAAATCCTTGTCATGGACCCACCCATGTCTAACTTGTGACACGCATCTCCAACGTGTCTTTGGTGTGTCCACTTCATGAATTTACTAACATGAATAGGACATGCCATGTGGCATGTTCCATACGTGCCCCTGCGTGTCCGCACAGATAGGGAGACCATTCCTGGTGGTTCAAAACTTAAACTTGTATCCTAACACTAATATCTATTTAGTGGAATAAGGTAAAACAGGCATGCTGGTTTTCATAGTTGCTACTTTAAGTTTTATCATTGTTTTTTGGCAGTTCTAGATTTTCGCAAATCTTACTGCCAATGCTAATAATTTGGCATCGTTTCTCTGTGTCATGCTTGCAGGTGTGTCTGCGGCAATGAATGAATTGCGTCCCTGTGCCCCAATAAGCTTGAAGCATATGCTTTCTCAAGAATTAGCCAAGGGGTTGCAATCTGTTTCTGATTCTTTACTGCGGTACAATACAACTAGGATGCTCAGGGAGAATGAATCCATACTTTTCCTTTCCCTTTGCCGAGCATTCATTGAGGTAATGCTCTACCTCCGTTTTGATTGGTGGATTTCACATGAGGGATTTGAAGTTGAACATTGGAGAATTGTATGAAGGTTCACGATTGGAGGGAGATAAAATTTCCCAAGTGGAGGGTCAAATACAAACAGTAATAAGTACTAAGCAAATATCTGGTCAGTGTTGCCCAGAGGCAACCCAAGAGGGGGGTTGGGGTGGGGTGTATTGATTTCTAAAACCAAAACTAGTAATTGAAATGCTAATAAGAGATTAAGGTAGGACAGAACATCAATATAGAGTACTGAAAGTAAAGGTGTTAGGAGAGAGAGAGTGTAAGCAGAGATTTATAGTGGTTCGGCTGAGCCTACATCCACTGCCTTGGGATTAAAAGTTGTCACTATCAGATGATCGGCGTCAGGGCGCCAATCGAACCGTTACACATCACTAGCTTTCCTGAGGAGCCAGCCGAAGGGCGAGTTTTCTTAAACAAACTCTGCAAAGCAGTTCACAGAAGGACCAGAACAATACATAGTTTTGGAGCAGAAGCTCTATTCTGGAGTTTTCAGAGGATGTGCAAATTCTCTTTACAATAAAACTCATGGAGTTTCCAGACAATTCTCTGAAAAGATTGGATTCGAACAATTAAGCCCTCTGAATTCTTACAACAGAATATTATGGATAATGATTCAAGTAGTATGAAGAAGAAGATGAATACTCAATGGAGTATTTTTTCGTTGCAAATTCTCTATTGCGTTTCTTCAGATGATGGCCTGTATATGCAGTTGAGAATATTGAGAAGATGAACGTTGATGACCGTTGAACAAAATCTTCGGATGAATCAAGAATGACGGATGAATATCCCTCGCAACAACTTTAAATCATGAATTAAATTCAGTTATATACGTTGGATTGCGTTTTCCGAGCTTAAAACGTTCATTGGAATTAGTTTCGGATCAGCCAACCAGGTCGACCAGAGAATCAACCTGTTGTCCCCATCAGGACCAGTTGATCAGTGGCAAATGGCCGGTCGACCGCTGGTCTTAAACGAAAAGCCACAAAGTGCTGCACTGCTAAGTTAATCCAAAACAACGTGGATGCATATCTAACACATACAACAACATAGAGAGTGATTAAGAGACTTGTACAAAATCAATTTTGTGTCAAATATGAAATCATCAAAATCAAAATACTTGCTATTCCTAATAGTCACTTAAGTCAATCTCACATCCCTTTGTGAAACCTAGACCTGAAATATAAAATAGAACGATGAGTTCTACTTTTTGGGAAACTGATGTTAAATCTCGTTGCAAATCAATGAATACAAACGGTTCCTTGTGCTGATTTTTATTGGTAAATTCTCATTATCAGTCAAGTTTACATCTGTGGATCCTTCTCAGGTCGCTTATCCACATTGTGCTACATGCTTTGGTCGCTGTTACCCTGGCGGAGCTGCTCTTATTTCAGATGCCAAGAATTTATTTGATGGGATTGGGCGCCTATTGGCAGCAAAGGCTCTACCGAAGCCAATCCAGAATGAGGAGATAAAAAGTATATCTGAAAATGGCAGTCCAAATGTGGTGGAAAATGGAGTTATGCCTAATGCTGGACAGACTGCGGGGACTTCCAACGTGGATGATAAGGAAGAGAACATCACTCTCGAAACTGAGGAAAAGCCTGATAACGCATGAAGTGTGCTTTTAGAAGCCCATGTTATAGTTTTGGAAAATCGCTAGTTCTGCCCTTGTCCTTGAACTGAAGAGTTGCCTGATGGCTAGAGTCTTCACGTTATGCTCATCTGCCAGGGTTTGAACCTCGGCTACGTATCCTACTTGTACTGGAAAAAAGTTCGTAATTCTAAAATTCCTACCCGTCAGATATTTGAAAGTAGGGAAGCTCACTTCGACTCACCAATGAGAAGGTAAATACTGTTATATCTTTTCTTCTGAAGCAAGAAATTATAGGACCTGTTGATTTTCTAGATGGGATGAAAAAGCCGTGCTTCTGAGTCCTTTAGGTTCTTTTGGTGGCTATTGTGGGGTACACAAAATTTTCATTGACGTGACAATTGGAGTGTAATTGTACACATAAGTAGAGAAATTCAATGATATGTCACTGCAAAATGGTTTTAATACAGAGATTTGTTTATAACAACATTGCAAGCCAATAATAATAGGATAATCTTTGTGGGTTTTGTCTATGGTTGGGTAATATGGTATTTTTTTGTTACGCTTCAGGTATTTTCGCTTATACTTGTGGTACTTTTAACTGTTTCTCACTCACACTCTCTGGTCCAAGCGCTCGAGGCTGGGCGTCTATATGTTCTCTCCCTACTCCGTATTCCCAGTGTAGTATTCTACCCGCCACTTCTACATGGTAGAACTAGCTGGAACCTCAGCTCCCTTCGCTGTTTCTGCCTGTGGTCCTAGGGGAGGTGTGGCTCCCTTCGCTGTTTCTGCCTGTGGTCCTAGGGGAGGTGTGGCTGCGTGTGAACTGTGGCTACACTCACTTGGGAAGCAACTCACTTGGGAAGCAACGTAACTCAGGGACTGACTCACCACTCTCTTTCCGAAGTACCCTCGGCTTTAAATTTGGGCTATCTTTAGGGGACTAACCATCATCCTTGAAAAAGGGAATGTCCGACATCAAAATTGAGTCGGACTCAATGGCAGCAGTGAATCTGATAAAAGGAGGAGCCCCTCTGGATCACCCGAACAAAATCATTGTGGAGGATGCTAAAATGCTGTTAATTCGCACCAGTTCTGAGCTTGGGCATACTTACCGACAGGGCCAGCTCATATATTTTGGAGGCCTGAAGCGAATTCCCTATATTAAGTCCTTTACATATTCATGAATTTCTTAAAAAAATGAAAAAAGTATAAAGATAACAAAAAAATCAAGCTAAAAGGATACAATTATGACAATATAAATGTAAAAAGCTATGGTTGCAAGAGTTTTTGAAAAAAATAAGATACAATTGTGTTTTTATTTGAAAACATTCTAATATTAATATGTAAGTTACATTATTGTGGGGCCTCAATTTTGAACCAAAATTCGGGGGCCGGAAGCGGTCTCTTCTCTCGTCTATCCTATAAGCCGACCCTGCTTACCGACAAGCTAATCATACTGCAGACAGCCTAGGTGTTGGACACCTTAGGACTTAAGCTCTAGTTTCTCCTTTATGGGTTTTGAACGTTTCTACCTATGCTGGGAGCTCGGTTGTAATGACTTTCGGCTTTTGCTCTCATATATGCCATTCTGTCTGACCCCAAAAAAAAAAAAAAAAAAAACCAGAATCACTGTTGTTTCTTTCCTTTTGAGTATTTTCTTCGACCCATTTTATTTGCTTGGTATTCTATTTTGAAATGTTAAAATAAGGATTAACTTAAAGTTATGATTCACTCAAAATAAAGTTATGATTCACTCAAAATATACGGAGGGCGACAAATAAAAATGAGTACAAACCATCATTATCGGGAAACAAATAGTAGCAACTATCACATCAATTTGGGGTGGGAAAAATAATTCTAAACCATCACATGACGGTGCCCGGGAGCGTTTAATAATGTTTCGAGTTCACGAGGGGACCGGTGCTTATCAATTCAAAATAGTAAAAAGACACATCAATAAGTGAACCAAAATTGTCTTCATTTTCGGCAGACAAATGATGTTCACATGTTCACACCCTCATAGGCCAATTGAGTATTCTTGACAAAAGATAACAACTACACATGCAAATTTACAAGGGTTATTTTCAAGGACACCCCTTTAATTATCACGTTTTGTCAACATGATTCCCTCACGTTTAAAACTCATCAACCTCACCCCCTCATCTATCAACCTCACCCCCTCATCTATCAAAACCAAGCAACATCACCCCCTTAGTCCAAATCCGTTAAAATTTTGGACGGAAATAAGGAAAAAGACTAAAATATCCCTTCTATGTTAAAATCAAATCATCACAATTTTTTTGCCTCTCCAGCGTCAAGACCCCGTCGCCACCACCGACACTTGCACCACCATCGCCACCGCGAGACACGGAGATCATGAATTCCGCCTGGGCATCCTCGGCTCAGCCTCTCCGCCCCCAAGTTTTACACCTCTCATCTCTCTCTCCGTATATATATACACATATGTATGTATATATCTTAGTATATATACTGTATGTATGGGTGTTGTGGTATGGAGGCACTCAGAGCTCAAGACCGCGCGAGATACGCGCGAGTCCTGTAGAGCATGGTCGGCGGCGGCGTCGATTTCTCTGTCGTCGGTACTTCCGATCCTTACGTAGTGTGTGAAAAATTCAAATTTCTGGGTTTGGGTTGAGATGTGGGTGCTGTGTGGAGTAGAGGAGAGGAGATGTGGGTGCTGTTGGTGTACAGGAGAGGAGAGGAGAGAAATGTAGGGGTGGAGAGGAGATGACAAAAATGGGGAAAGGGGGGAATGGCAAATCTGGTGGTGGACTTGAGGGGGAAAGGTAGGGTTGGGTAGAGAGAGAGGGGAGAGAATGTGAAAGGGTATTTTAGGCTTATAATTTTATTTTCTGTTAAACTTATCTATTTTCCGTCCAAAATATTAATATTTGTTAACGGATTTGGACGGAGGGGATGATGTTGCTTGGTTTTGATAGACAAGGAAGTGAGGTTGATGAGTTTTAAACGTTAAGGGTCATGTTGACAAAACGTAATAGTTGAAACTTGGAAATAACTCAATTTACAACGGCGCTGCTATTTGCAGCCTCTTATTTTCTCCCATAGCCCATTAAAAATTTTCATATGTTTCGACAGTTAGTTACAGAAATTGAGATACATTTTCTACAGTTAGTTACCGAAATTGAGATACATTTTTAATATCCAATTACCGAAATATATGTTTCTTATTTTTTTGTATGCATTTCCGACATGTAGATACCGAAATATAATCTTGTTTTCAATAGCTATTTACCGAAATGTATGTTCGGCAGTTGTTTACCGAAGATTGAACATATTTTCGACATGTAATTACCGAAATATAATTTTTGAAATTTTTTAACGGATTATGAGAGAAAATAATGGGTTGCAACCCAACAAAATCTTTCACCTAGCTTCACTCCTTTTCAACACCAAAGAAGTCTTTTTTTGTTTTGGTCAAGTATCACCAAAGAAGTCTTTCATATTCCTCTCTCTCTCTCTCTCTCTCTCTCTCTCCATGTTAACTCAAGCATGGCTAATCATGGCAGCAGCAATCTATGGAATTCAGATAGTATGTTTAATCACAGTTGAGTCCCTATCTGAATCTGATAAAATCCAGCTATTGCCTGGTCAACCACAGGTCAGTTTCCAGCAATTTGGAGGGTATATTACTGTTGATGAAAAGCAAGACAGAGCTCTGTTCTACTACTTTGTTGAAGCAGAGACTGACCCTGCTTCCAAGCCTCTTGTTCTTTGGTTAAATGGAGGTAACTAATCATCATCAACCCCCCCCAAAATATTTAAATTAGGATACTACTTCTCGGCAGCTGACGATGCGGTTTGGGTGCATTCCCACCCAATCTTACTTGGCTAATCTTAAATCATTCATTTTATAGGACACAATTTGTACTTCGTACAGACAAAAAATTATCTTCACCCGAGGTCATTAAGTACTTGATTCGAATATTGCCTTAAAGACATAGAGAGTCCGAATTCTGACGGTGTATTTTCCGAGACAATTTGGATTTAGTACTTAAATGATATCCGGTCAATATATATGTATTTTTAGGTGATGAGGTACACATTGTGCCATATAAAATAAACTGTTCAGATCATTCGTATAAGATTTGGGGTGGAACTCGCCATCAAAAGCTGGGTAATTGGACCCTTTTCGAATATTGAAATTTGTCAAAGTTTTGATTTTTTTTAGGACCTGGTTGTTCATCCATTGGAGCTGGAGCTTTCTGTGAGCATGGGCCTTTTAAACCAAGTGGCCAGATTTTGGTCAAAAATGATTACAGCTGGAATAAAGGTAATAATGGTGTCCTCTCTCTCTCTCTCTCTCTCTCTCTCTCTCTCTCTCTCTCTCATGTGAATATTGTGAATTGGTGGCTCATGGATATGAAAGAAAACTACAGATCTCTCCAAATAAGTAATGACTCAATGAATTCATTTTTCTGTATTTTTGTCCAGAAGCAAACATGTTATACTTGGAGTCACCAGCAGGAGTTGGTTTCTCTTATTCAGCTAATGCATCCTACTATACAAGTGTGGATGACAACATGACAGGTATTTCTTTATCATTTTAGTCCATCCCGAAAAGTCGTATCAGTGTAGAATCAAAAGGTAAAATGCTTCGCCTATGCAATTTTTTCAACGTTTTTTTAGCGCCAAATTAAAATTTTCATTAGTTCTTTAAATTCGTGCAAAATTTTTAATAATATGCTAAAAAATACTTGATTTTAATAAACATTGCTGTTGTTTTTGGCTTCAAAAATTTTAATCAATTGGTGTTGGTTTTGGCCTTTTTCTTTAGCACGAGACAATCTTGTATTCCTTGAGAATTGGTTCAACAAATTCCCAGAATACAAGAATACAGACTTCTTCATTACAGGGGAGAGCTATGGAGGTATGTGTATAAAATCCAGGCATCACAAAATCTACTTTAAAGAATTCACGCTTTGGATTTGGAAAAAGGGAAATATTGCGGTTCCGATTTTGAATTAAGATGCTGTGCATTTATTTTATACTGCCAGTAAGGCCGTAAAACAATCAACTAGAGCTAACTTAATTGGTCATTTTTATATATTGCCAATTGAGACGTCAGCCGGTCAAATGTGGTGGAATACAAGAATTGATTCCTCTCTTTTATGATTGGGTATTCGGTCTAGTGGGCCAAATTCGGGTGATCAATCTCACCGTTTCCTAGCTGCCTACCAGGGAACCCGATTAGTTGCTAGGTGACTAATCGGCCCCAGCTAAAGACTTCCTAAAGTTATTGGTTGCTAGGTGACTGCCACTGTGAAACTGACAACCCTAGGATTCAAAATTGATTACTATTCTTGCCAAGTTTTATTGAGGCTATAAAACGAGCTTGTCACTCGAATTGTCTTGCCAAGTTTTTAAGCTGAACTTCAACAGTCTGTTTCTGAGCTCGACTCGACTTGTCTATAACCCTACTTGCCAAAACACGCAACAACGGAAAGAGTCAAACCTTCAAGCCCAGTAGTGCAGTGGTAGTCACTTGACAATCGGGGTCTCAAGCAGCCTTTGGTCTGGGTTTCGATCCTACCCGCATGCTATGAGTTCTTGTGTTGAGTTAATCTATATGGAACTTTTCGATCGACTTTAATTGGACCCTCCACGGTGGAATTCGACCCTTGAATTAGTCGATTAATTGGGTCTGAAACTGAGTTACAAAAAAGAACCAAATAAAAGAGTTAACCACTCAATTGTCAATTTCAAATCAAAATGGCTTAACTCTGTTTCTTGGCAGGACACTATGTTCCACAACTTGCACAACTCATTATCCAATCCAAAGTCCAGTTCAATCTCAAGGGAATAGCTGTAAGGGAAATCTAGAAAATGAGCTTGTTAAAATAACGAGAAATGCTAGGAACACAATTTTAGAATAAAATTTCAGATACAACTGTGTCTTGAAGCCGTTTGATGCACGAGGTCCCATATACGTCAGACGGCTCCGAACACAGTTGTATCAGGAAGTTGCGTTCCTACACTTTTCGTAAAACAATTTTGTTGCATATAATTTCGGCCCAAATGATTTGCAGATTGGGAATCCACTCCTGGAATTCAACACAGATTTCAATTCCAAGGGAGAATACTTATGGTCTCATGGACTTGTATCTGATGATACATATCAACTCTTCAATAATGCATGCAACTATTCTCAGATTAGAAGGCAGGCCGAAAATGACGCTCTTACCCCTGTGTGTTCCCAAGTATTTAAGCAGTATTCAAGAGAGATCAGTAAATTCATCAACGGATACGATGTCACTCTAGACGTCTGCTTATCATCCCTTGGTTCACAAGCCCAGGTTCTTAGTCGACCAGTAAGGTTCTCCGTCTCTAGTCCTTACTGTTTATTCGAATTTTCAGTCTACAAAGCACCGACACGCCTGAGTGATCACCCACCGTATAAGTGTCGAACATGATAGGGACACCGGCATGCCAGGGACACAGGGGGACACGAATGAGACACGCTACTTGCATGAGTATGTGATGTGGTGTCATTTCATAATGTAAAAAATTTATTTCAAGGATTAAAATTTATAGCAAATTCGTCACTTGTGCCTCGTAATTTGTATTTTTGATGATTCGTCTCTCTTAATTATGTAGAAGCAATGTTAGTTCTTATCGTAGATAACTTGGTGTTGGTTTACTTTAGTATAAAACGAGGGTTTCGCTCGTTATAGGACTTAACCAAACATCTCACGACACGATCGAGCTGACGACAGCTATGCAGCACCTATATGAAAGTCAGTCCCCTCCCGTCACGGACAGGTTTTGTTGTTCATATGATACGTTTCTCTATTTGTCTGGTTCCTACTGTGTGTCTGTGTCCTCATTAGTTTAGAACTTTTATATTTATCATATATGTTTCATTTGTTTTTTCATGTCCTGCCACATTCGTGTTGCTATTAATTTAGACTTGTCGTGTCATTTGTCCGTGTCTGTGCTTCTTATGTTTCAGTTTTAATGATTTCGATGTTTCATTTGCAGCAAGATACAGAGAAGATCGACGTGTGTGTTGAAGATGAAACGATTAATTACTTGAATCGGGAAGATGTGCAGAAGGCCTTTCATGCGCGGCTTGTTGGAGTAACCGGATGGAGCGTTTGCAGCGAGTAAGATTAATCCTGTTTTTACATCGCAGAAAAAGATAAGCACTTCAACATATTAATCACACTTATGGCTCAACAAAAAAAAAAAAAAAAACCCATATTAATCACACCCCAAGTTCCTGTGTTCATAGGAAATCCAAGCATACAGTTTTAACACATGATTGAAATTCAGGGGACTGAGAAACCAAGAAACCAAGTGACAAAATTCATGTGCGCATGGGGCTCACCTCGGCCTCATGTTTGTGCCAGAAGTCGTTCGATATGTATGCATTTGACGTGCATAATGTCAAATTCACGTTCATTGGACGATTCCAGACATACTTGTGATCGGATATGAGTCTGTACATTTGTGTCTGTGTCACTGCTCAATATACTGCTTGAGTACTTGTCTTACTATTTTCACACTCTTGACGACAGTGTTCTTCATTATGAGATGCAAAACCTAGAGATACCGACGATTCCTGTTCTGGCTTCACTCGTCAAGTCCGGTATTCGGGTCCTAGTTTATAGGTAAGTTTCCATAATATCTTATTACTCATAAAATCTATTTTCGTGAAACTTTTGCCAAAATTTTTAAAACTTCACAGCGGAGATCAAGATTCGGTTATCCCGCTCACTGGAACACGGACACTGGTGAATGGATTAGCAAGGGAGTTGGGATTGAACACCACTGTTCCATACAGAGTTTGGTTTGAAGGGAGCCAGGTTAGTCTTTTTATGTTTAGTTAGTTAACAAAATTAATTAAGACTCCCATTTCTAAATGATCAGGTCTCAAAAGTACCCAAAGTCGATCAGCTTTCTCCAAGTGGGGTGCCAGTGCAGTTGGTACAGGCTCTTTGCTTTTTTAAAAACTAAAATTTCAAAATCTACGTACGCTTAGAGTTTCCCACGAACATGATGACAATAAGGGCTGCTTCCCTAGTCGCCAAATCAATAATTCTCTGTTTGGTTTGCATTTCAACCAACAGGTTGCTGGATGGACACAGGTATACGGAGATATCCTGTCTTTTGCCACCATTAGAGGAGCATCTCATGAAGCTCCATTTTCACAGCCTGAGAGATCCCTTGTTCTGTTTAATACATTTCTGGGTGGAAAACCTCTACCTTTATCTGCTGAGAGTCACAAATAACTGAGTGATTAAAACCCACATGGGCCACATGTCTGTGATTGTAATGTTTATTTATAACTATTATAAGGCAAAGCAGAAACTTCTGTTACTGTAATGTAAAAGAAGACACTGTTTTCTTGCCAATCATGCAAAGAATTTGCCACAAAACAAGTAAAAATGATGAAGCAACAAGTGAAACGTGCGGAGGTTAAAAATGAAGAAACAACGAGTAAAAAACGGAGGTTAAAAATGAAGAAACAAGTAAAGACGGAGGAGGTCCAGAGGTGTAGGAAAAAACGCACAAAATAGAGAGTTAACTAATTGCAACCACAAACATGGGAATAAGTGCATATGATCTAAGAAGCACGGATACGGATACGGACACGCCAATGTTTTGATCGTAAGGCATTTTTCAGGCCCTTAAAAGTGTTTTCCGTTAGTACACTTCATATGTTTTTTGGTGTTATTAGTTGTACGTATTAACTACAACACAATGGACCAATGGTCCTATAACACGAGAAAATCTTGATAAAGAAAAAGAAAAAGGACAACATAGTTTCTAATTATACAATGAAAAAGCAAAATATGACATGATTAATTTCACGGAGAGTTTCCAAGACGCAAGGTCAGGCCCGGTCCTCAGATTTTCGAGGCCCTAGGTGGGATTTGAAAATAAGGCATCTCATATGTAAATATACAATGAAAATAACCTTGTGGGTCAATGAAAATAACATCGTTCCAAAACTCTCACGCAAATGTTTGAAGAGCTGTGTCGATGTACGCGATGTAGATATTGCATGAGCTCAAACAGAAGTTTTATCTAGGGGTAGTAATGGAATTTTCAAAATTTGGGGAGTACTTATGGGGTGAGTGTGTAATTGGGATGGGTGAAATTGTAAGGTTTTACTGAATCAAGGCCAAAGCTCCAATTAATTTTTGGACATATCCTAATATGTGAATTTCATTCTTAATTGATGTAACGCATGTGGCTGTGGACGTTGGACATAGCTATCATCGGTTAGATAATAGTATGCATCATGCAAGAATATGAGTAGGACAAGGATCAACAAGGGCGGAGCTATGTTGGGGTCCGGTCTCCACGCCCCCGAGCGTCTGAATTTTAAAATTTTTATTTTGTTTATACATGATTTTGAATATTATTCGTGATTATTCGCGCATACTTACTTATAATTTTAATAATTTTGGTTTGATTTGATAAAAAATTAGTTATTTTACATTCTCATTTCTCAATTTTTTCACAAATAAAAAATAAGCACGTAACGGTTGAAATAGCTTATAGAAATGTACGCGATGTAGATATTGCATGAGCTCAAACAGAAGTTTTATCTAGGGGTAGTAATGGAATTTTCAAAATTTGGGGAGTACTTATGGGGTGAGTGTGTAATTGGGATGGGTGAAATTGTAAGGTTTTACTGAATCAAGGCCAAAGCTCCAATTAATTTTTGGACATATCCTAATATGTGAATTTCATTCTTAATTGATGTAACGCATGTGGCTGTGGACGTTGGACATAGCTATCATCGGTTAGATAATAGTATGCATCATGCAAGAATATGAGTAGGACAAGGATCAACAAGGGCGGAGCTATGTTGGGGTCCGGTCTCCACGCCCCCGAGCGTCTGAATTTTAAAATTTTTATTTTGTTTATACATGATTTTGAATATTATTCGTGATTATTCGCGCATACTTACTTATAATCTTAATAATTTTGGTTTGATTTGATAAAAAATTAGTTATTTTACATTCTCATTTCTCAATTCTTTCACAAATAAAAAATAAGCACGTAACGGTTGAAATAGCTTAAAGAAAAAAATAAAATGATTGGTATACTTTAATATCATTAGGCTAGAATCATTTCAATGTAGAAATGTAATGTATTAAAAGTCAAAAACCCTATGATATATTAAGTATACGATCCGATCCAAAATATGTCTATATTAAGCCAGCCCCCAGAGTTCTAATCCTGGCTCGCCACTTAGGATAAAATGCACCAATAATCAAAGCAAGAATACGACTCTCTCCCCCTTTTTTGTTTCTTTCATGATGGATGCCTGCAAAGTCGGTAGACGACCAGAAACCTTCTTGATAATTCAACCATTCGGGCTAGCTTACAGCCTTACATGCACCTCGACTAATTCGGAAGCCTAATTTCATCGCCCACTTGCAAAGAGTCCAATCAAAACTGGAGCAAAACCCCCGTACGGACTGACCTCAAAAGAGTTAATAGGACCAGATCGAAAACCTTTTTGTCAAACACATGCATGTTCTTCCTATATATTGGCGAGCTCCGATCCAAAGCAAACACAAACATAATTTATACAAACATTCTGCATTGAGAGAG
>JAOTQK010000018.1:3500230-3512721 GCA_025642025.1 Rhododendron ferrugineum | reverse complement strand
AAAAAAGGGAGGTGTGAATATTAATTCCCCTCTTAAATGTTTAGATTCTCAAAGGAAAAGGAAAAAATCTTGAAATCAAGGGAGTAATAGTAGCATAGATGGGGGCAGCACTAGCACCCTAGTTCCAGAAGATCTTGCTAGGAAATGGGCTGTCAAAATTTGGCTGTCCCCACTGGGTTCTTTTTTGGGTAAATCTCATCGACACCCCCATAAGGTTTGCTTTAATGACAAATATTGCCTCATGCATGAGAAATGACTATAACTCCCTTTTGTTTCAATGTTTATTTCACCGACACTCAAACAATAATTTTCTTTGACCAAACAGGTAATAGAATTAGTCAAAAGTGTCATGTATTACAAGAGAATGATCTGTCTCGCAAAGTGAAAAAATAAGTATTTAAAAAATAAGAATTTTAGCGGAACAGAGCTTGATAAGTTCACTCTTTAAAAAAAAATAGAATAAATAATAAAATAACTCTCCATTTACATTTCAGACAAAAAAGACGTTCTTTTGAGTAGTAAAAAAAAAATTAGATATCTATCAATAGATTAATACCTTTTCTTCTTCTTCTTTTTTTTTTATTATCAAAATACTCCTCCAATGGGAAAAAAGAGTCCTTTTGGTTCAAAATAAGTGAGAGTTGATAGTTTTGTTTATTACTCCTACTTTCTATTCCCGCAAAGGGTGAATAGTTTGATACTCCTTCCGTCCCTAAATAAGTGTCCGGCTCGCAAATCTAGACCTTAAAAAAGATGCATTTATTTCGTTAATAAATTTAATTTTTTTTCACAATCTAAAAGAATTCATTACTATCTATTGATTTGTTTAAAAAAATTGATTTTTTTAACGAACCAAATGCATCTTTTTAATGACCTAGGTTTGCGCGCTGAGCGCTTATTTAGGGACGGAGGGAGTATAAGTTATTTCTGTCTCATTTCATCATGTGTTTGAACAGATAATTGTCGATATGGGGTATCGGTGAAACACACATAGAAACCACAGGAGGTTGATTCTTATTTCTCATACTTAAAAAGGATAGCTCTCATTAAAGCAAACCTCACGATTGTCACTGAAATTGTGGTTGAGGAACAGTAGGGTCTACTCTGGTTTTTGTTTTGCTTCAATTTATGGTTGTTGCCTTTCAAAATAAACAAAACATTGTGGTTGTTAACTTGGCATTTCTTGTTGGCAGGCTGGAGTAGTCTCAGGTTTTGGCTGTCGGCTCTCATTTCATTACTTGTCTAGTCTAGTGTACTAGTTTGTTAGGAGAAATTTTTGGGTGCCGGGTCCCACGTGGTGTCCGAGCAGTTCATTCGGGCCATCCAAAAGTGTGTTGGACGGCCTAAATTGAAACCCTCTCTCTCTTCTCACCCACCACTCTCTCTCCTCTTTCTCTCTCCAAATCCGAGCTGTCCAAAACCGAAATGAACGACCCGGATGCGCTGCTCGGGCACCACGTGGTGCCCACTCGGCACCCAAAAATTTCTCAATTTGTTAGAGCATCCGCAACAGTTCCTAACCATTTTAGCAAGTGAAATATGCCAAATTCTGCTTTGGCTAGTCACCAAATGATTGAGGAACCCAACAGTCTAGCCATTTAGTAAAATTATGGTTTACAAAGAGATCCAAATTCCCCAATTTCACGCGGACGATGGAGATCACCACTGACGACGGAGATCATCACCGTCGACGGAGATTATCACGACGGAAATTAGCTCATCAGTGATTACCATGAACGAAGGAGACGATGGGAAAGTAGAGGCGACGACTTTGAGCTGTCCACGATCGGAGAGAATCAAAGAGTTGCTCACTATCAGAGTTGATCATCACTGTTATGGAGAGGTAGAGATGTTCACAACTGGAGTTGTTCACGATCGAAGATGACACCGCTGATGAGGTAGAGATCTGATGATGATCATTGACCCCGTTGTCCCGCAACTTGAGAGAGAGAGAGAGAGAGAGAGAGAGGAGGCAACTCGCCAGCCCTAGCAAGTTACTGTAGCGGAGGAGAAAGTGGCGAGGAGGGAGGCTAGTCTGCTGGGTCGGGTTCTTGAGGGTTTTTCTTGGCAAAACCACGTTTTGGAGGGGATGGCGAGACTGTTGCTGATGCTCTTACGCACGCTATAAAAACAACGACGTGCTAAACGACACAAATATCCGGCTCATAACCAAACACAAATGTGTTACTTACGTATCATTCGATGAACATGGGATTCACTCGTATCTGACAACTCCGGACATATTTGTGTCCAGAAAATTGTTGTTGTAGCAATATTTTGTATCAAAAGTTTCACATTTTTGGTCTCGTTCTGATATCCTTCCCTCTTTTTTTTTATTTTTTAATCTTATCATTCCATATTTGATTATTGTCTGATTATTGTTTACAGACAGACCAAGGCATTGCTTATTTTCTTGTTGGTAACCAAAAAACTGTCGAGATTGACCAGATAAGAGAAAGCAAATGAGACAAAATATATATCAAATAATAACCAAAATCACGTCCAGATAATCCCAACAAACGTCGGATTTACTGAGTTGCAATCTTATAGTATCACTTATTGACGGGGAGTCCACATTAATGTTTATAGAGTTTGATCGATGGCGTTGGGACATTTTATTTGGTTTGGATTTTGAGAGAGATTTTCGAGAGTAATGAGTGGAGAGAGAGAGAGAGAGAGAGAGAGAGAGATTTTATTAGAGATCATGCACAGGGATTTTGAGACCCCAAAACGAACCTAAGAAGACAAGTTATTTACTTGTGACGCATAATCTCCGTTAAACTTTGATCTTACTATAGAATTTCAAAACAAACGTAGCGTTTGTTATAACAAACACTACAAGTTGTATAACAAACTCTACTTGAACGGTTTGTATCACAATAATGAGATTTTGGTTGAGCACACCGAGGTGCACTACACTCCCGTGGTGTATTAGCGCGCTACAGGTACCCCCTTGTTGTACCGATCGTGCTTCTCGGCAATTCTGGAATTTTGCAGTCCGGCCGGCTAATTTGTCCCGCTACCAGGTTCATCCAATAACCCAAGACGTTTAACTTGTGATCCGACCGTATTGTACATTAGTCAAAAGTACTAAATTAAGTTGATCTGACATCGGTCACAACCCTATTTAACCTAGCTAGTTGCAATTGCATGCCTTTAAAACACGATCATATCTATTGTTGGGACCATTGGGACCACTCCACTGCACTCTGTCCAATTTTACAATAACTTCGAGCGACTAGAGTAAGCTAGGGAAAATATGTTCAAATCTTTGAAGATCGTTGAAGTTGATGATGATGTATAGTAGTAGTTGACTGCTAATATGCCCGTTTGGAATTATTACTCCAAATTAGGTGCATTATTGTCTTTCCTGTTGTCCTCTTTTATTAATACGGATCGAGTATTTTACTAGTTTTGCATCAAACTTTAGAAAACGGAAGTGTAATTACGTGGTACGTAAACACCTACCAACGACAACCCTCTCACACATTCATGTGGGTCATACACAAGTGGGACCCACGTAGATCAGTACATGTGAGATTTTTCATGAGTCTTTTTTATTTTTTTCCTAAAATTTTTACAAGCGATAGTAGAGAGTACAAGTATTAAAATTAAATGGAACTGAAAACAAGTTTCCAATCACTATAAGCTCAATCCAATTAATAGCCCCAATAAGCAAAAAAAATATTAATCCCAACAAGTGCAAGAGAGATGACGCTCACATGTAGATGAGCAGATTCGAACTCTCAACCTCCCAAGGTGATGCAGAAGTACTGGCTAATTGAGTTAGCCACAGTTGATTTTCGCGCTAGTTCCCTTATTTCACATCTTATCGTAGTAAATGTTCTTCGTAGATATTTAAGAGCATACATCCATCTCCGAGGGAGCAAAAAAAAAACTAAAATCAAATTTTAGTTGAAGAGTCATGGCAACAAAAGGCTAAACTCCGAGGGAGGTAGTAAACTTACTAGTATAACATTTTGGTATAATTTCCTCTTTCTTCAAATTTGAAGGGTAAGATAAGATGAATGCCTTTTCAAATTGTCATCTCATTAAATCGAGTAATGATTGATAATCAACTAAATTAATTACTGATTAATTTTCTACAAAATGGGTTTCTTAAAATGAAAGAAAATGAAAAACCAAGCTTGTCAAGTTGGTTGTCTCATTTCTCTCCCCGGTGGTGACCGACCTGAGTTCAAGTCCCATGGGGAGCAAGTTTGGGGATCAGGGCTATGAATGGCCTCTAAACCCTCCATCAACTAACATACTAACATCTCGCTAACCCCCGCTGATGTATACCGTATGACCGGAAAAAAAAATCAAACAAAATAGTACGTAGTAATAGAAAACCTAAAGTTCGAATTGCCCTTTGGGATTCACTTGTTGTAAGTGACTTTTCAACTTATCACATGTGCTATCTACCTTAGAAATACTCCATGACCTATCATTTTTGAAAAATTAATGGACCACATAGATAAATTTAAGAAAGTGTAGGGCTATTATTGTATATAGCAGTTCTAACATAGTAAAGTAGAGGCAACTACCAAGTAGGTTTACTCGATGGTTTAAAAGGGTGTCAATTGCGCCTCTGTATAAGACAAGTTGAAGACAATGATCTGGGGCAATTTACGACTATAATTGTGAGCTACCACTCCTAGCCAAAGAATGGGCCACCGGTATATTTCCGTTTGACCAAAAAAAAAAAGAAAAGAATGGGCTATCTGCTCATTTGCACAAAAGAAAATCCACACCGATTAAAATACCAAACACTCATAGCCGCTAGGCCGACAATCCAATCGATCTCGATTCATCATTGGATTGCCACCTTCCTTAGTCGGGGAACCATCATCACCACCACAACCATTGTCGGAATCTAAACGGGTGCTTCAGTGGTGAAGGAGAATCCGAGAGAAAGGAAAATAGGGGGATAACACAAAGAAACTCTCAAATTTGAGATCGAGGGAGTAAACTTTCATTGAAAATGAGGGGTTTGAATGCAAGAAAAAACAATCACTACGGAAGAAGAAGGAAACACCGATCAAAGGGCAAAGCCTTCCCCTCATCTACGAGTTTAACAAGACAAATTAATTAGTTAAAGTCTACTACTGAACAACATTAATATGCAATTAAAGAATGTGTTTATTCTTAAATGGTCGAATTTAGTTTATGGGAAAATGACAGTCAATGACGTGTTTTGATAATTAATACCCGCTAAGGACATTTTCGGTATTAACGAATGTTCTTAGCTTGTCCTTAGCGGGTATTAATTATCAAAACACGTCCTGAGCCGTCATTTTCCCTTAGTTTATCTTCAATTAAAGAAAACTCAACCCTAATTTTTGTTTTGTCCGTTAGTTAATGATTGTATTATTGGATTAATTAATGTACACGAGGAATTATTACATGAGATTATTTTGATTCGCTAGAAACACATTCTACAAATTTTCTTCTCTTCTAGAAAAGTGTAGTACGTACCTAACAAGGTTAGGCGAAAGCCATAATAAACGAATTATTCTTGTCATCCTTTCGATTTTTTTAAAACTTATCCTCATTTTTTTAGGTAAAGCAGGGTCTTCATGATGCTGCCAAGCGGTGTCAAGTGGCATTCGGCCGTTTATCTTGACACGGACAGCTCGGATTGAATTTGAACGCATACAGGTTTGGATCGTCCATTGCTCGGTTAAGATCCGAGCCGTCGATTGTCAAGATGAACGACCGGATCGGCCACTCCACACCCGCTTGGCAGCATCTCCATTCCGGGTCTTCATATGCGACAATTATATTGTTCATATGATATGAATTATGTTTTTCATTCACGGCGAACAAAAGAGTTGTTGATGATAGGGATTTATAATAACCAAAAAGTTTTATTATTTTAGTAACACCAATCTTAATCACAGCAGACAAGTGCTTATGGTTTTCTAACTTTTAGTTTTTGCTTTTCTCATTAACATTTTCCCATTGAAATCCACAAACTTTCCGTACCCATCAAAATAAAAAAGAAAGTGGACTTAGTGAATGAAATGATTATATAAAACCAGCTTTATTTGTTTTCCATGACTATTTTTTGGGGGCAAAATTATGGGCATCAGATACAATAGTACTACCACTAGGTGTTCATTAGATCATCCTCTCAAGTGATGATTCACGTGAAATCGAAAAATAAGAACTACTCCATTACGTTTGCACTTGACTATCCGAGCCATTCATTTTGTATGTTTAGTGAGAAGCCAAAATAAGTTGTTTTTGGCGTTTTGGTTATCCGAGCCATTCATTTTGTATATTTAGTGAGATGCCAAAATAAGGTGTTTTTGGCTTTTTGGTTTGAGGTAGGGGCTGTTGGTGCAGGTTTTGTGTAGGTAGAGATCTGTAGTTAGGGTTTAGGGCTCTTTTTTTGGGCTTGGGTTTCCTTGGCTATAGGTTGATTGATCTCTTGTCATCCTTGTAGCCTCTTGATGCTCGAGTGACATATTTTTTCGTGCTCTTGTTCCTTTTAATCTATGTATCCATTACATTGATGAATAGAATCTTTTTTCTCCGTTTAAAAAAAAAGAAAGAAAGAACCATCACATTTTTATTTTACTATCTGAACCGTTCATTCTGTGAGCCTCAAAGTGTGCATCATGCATCCATACATACAAAAATCAAATTAACTATCAGTATCCACCTGAATAAAGCATATGTAGTTGCTATACAAGAGAAATAGATAGTCTGACTTTGCATTTCTTTTGTGACAGTACGATTTGATAATCAAGCCCTCTCAGCGACATATATCCGATTAACTTGATTTCTTTTATAGATCATAAGCATATTGAGCCTTACAAAATCAATGGCTTAATCGTCAACCGAGACCATAACGAACTCTATATTTTACATCATATGAGGGTCACATGCGGAGAAGCATCGCATGAGAGGATCCTGATTCACAACCTTCAAGCTCTTTAATTATGTTATGGGCTCTTTTAGGGTTCATTTGTTTGATTATTAGTATTAGTTGGTATAGGTAGTATGACCCACTCAAAATTTCAAAGTACTTCTACGATATTGATAGTATCCACGTGAAAACACCTGATTTATATGACTTTCAGGACAGCTTTTAGAAAAGGTTACATACTACAAAGTTTGGCCTAAAATATTTTGTGTCAAAAAGGGTTGCTTTCATTTACTTTTGGTAATCTTTTAGTAAATTTTTTGGCACAATTTTCGCACTTTATATTCGTCTCGGCGAGAGGAATAAGAGAAGTATAAAAATATTGACAAAAATAAAAAAAGTTCAAATGCAATTTCACGATAGTTCAAACTTCTTTTGCCATAGTGATTTTTTTTTAACCTTTCGTCAAATTTTTTTACTTGTTAGACTATTCTCATCGAGATGAATAATTAATTAAAAGAATTCATCGTTAATTGAACAAGATACCAAAACGTTAGTTTTGCCCCAAAGGGCATGAGCAGATAATTCTCTAAAAGGGAATTTGGCCCTTCAATCGTTTCTGGGCTCTCATTGGGCTTCCTTAATTCAGTGATCGGAAACCATTCACTTTTTAATATTCATTGATTATTTTTTTTCGGTACACAGAAAAACGTTCATCGATTACATTAACATGATTTATGTTCTCCATGAGCTCTAAAACTTAAAAAAGTTCGATCGTAGAAAAAATCAAAAAACATTTTTATAAAAACTGGACAATTCAATTTCTTATTTGGAATCGCAAAAGAGACCGGAGAGGAGCCAAGCCCACATGAATGCTGCAATGGTACAAAAGAAATGTTAAATGTGAAGAACTGTTTCAGCGACAAGAGAAGAGCATGATTTGATTTTCCTCCAAAAAAATTTGAAATGCTTTTTGCAAGAGGTGGAATGACCCCATGTCTCTCTCTCTCTCTCTCTCTCTCTCTCTCATAGGCTTGCTGGTTAAACAATACTCCGTAATATGCTATTATGGATGTACCATGAGGGGACAAGTATGTGAAACTTTACGAGAATGTTGACAAATAAATTAACATGTTACATCATGCCTAATTCCCATCGCTTTTGGTGTTTTTTCTAGACCATATATAGTGTAATATTCTTCAGTACTTGTTGTCTAAAATTGATTTTAGCATTCTATACCCATATGGTCTCACTTCTTGTCTGTCACGGTTCTCAGTGTTCTTTTAGATATATATAATATCACTTTAACTAAATTTTGATAAAAACAAATGAAGGGAAAATTAGGTTTTAAACTGCGTACGCCTATATCATGCTTAGATCAGTCTTACTGTATATATCTTCCTCCACAAAAGGGTTTCAAGCCTGGATAAATGACTAGAGTTGGCGTTAAGTGACTGACAGCTGATACGTAAAGCAGTTCATTAGATCTTTATGACACGAATTCTAATATATTTTTTTTGATAAGCAAAAAGAATTTATTAATCTTTATAAAGGATTACAAAGATTAAAAGGATCAAGGGCACACCGGCAGAAAGCCATCCGAGACCTAAAGATGGCAAGACGCCAACTGAACACCATAACAAAACCACAAAAACCTCACCCTAAAACATCCAATAAAACCACAAACGATCCTACATACCCTATGCAAAACCCCCATCATCAATCGCCCAAAAAGCCAAGCAGACACAAAAACAAATCCACCGAGACCTTTGCAACGGACTACACCTCTATTTTTCCAAAAAGCCAAGCAGACACGAATTCTAATATTGTACGTCTGTATGAGCTATGCTAGAGCGTTCTCTTCATTGGTACTTAAGAAACAAGATGCGTTCGACAGAGCTCAATAGACCTAACAGATTTATATATAGGCAACCCTAATTGACTAAGACTTACAACTCGACTCGGTTTGGTATGATATATTATTATCTATTGTTGATCAAGCTGCTTGTTTAGGAAGATACGCTGATATCTTCTTTGTGGGACATAAGAGATCAAACGATTTTGATTACTACTATCGAAAGGAAACCTGAAAAGAAACAAAAGGGCAGTTTATGCACATCAGTGCAGTATCCACTGCTGGAACTGGAAGGATTCTCAAAATTCACCTGGTGAGAAGCTATTATGATTAAGATGACAATGACATGATGAAAAGATCAAAACTAATAATCAATGAGTTTTAAGCTTTTAGTAGTTGGCATGATGCATCGCATTTTTAATCAAGAGAGGATCCTTTTTAATCTCCGGGAAAAACGGAAAGGCGGTCCTGTTTGAGAGTTATGTTGACTCTCTCGTATCTTCACGATTGTATACATCAGCGAGGATCCATAGTCCTAAACTCCAAACATGCTCCTTGTGGGACTCGAACTGATCAGGTCAGAAATGAGAAAAACAACTTGACAAGTTTGGTTGTATTAAAAAATCGCATCGATCGAATATCACTCAGTATGAGTTTAGATATATTTATCTTGGAGAAACTAAATTAGTAGACTTGATTGCAACATGCACGTACATTTTCTTCAACAAAAAGACAACTAGATGAAATCGAACAAGTATATAAATCCGGCTAACTTCAATTGACATGATTTTTTGTGCGGTTGATGTTCTCGACGGACTACAAAAATTGGACAGTTTTTAATTATTAAAATAGATCTGAAAAGAGTGAGACTGCATAGGCTTTTGTAAATTACCCATGCCAGGAAAAAGGTAAATTACCCAGTTGGTAGAATCATGTAATTACCATCATAATTTCGGCCCCACTATTCTTTACATTTCGAGCTCACAAATTTGTATGAGAGCTGCAGTATTACTGGTAGTTGAGAATTTTAGTTCATCGTCCCCCGGCACGGTGGAGGTTCCATTACGCGTCATGGGCACCGGGCGCTAAGGGGCGGTTGAGCTACTCAAGCGAACCGCCCTGTTTTACAGGACGTACTTGTCATTGCTTTAATTGAGCTTTAATAGTTTAATTAATCTACCTATATATCAAACACAACATCCAGTTGCTGGTTTGCTTTTGTTTTTAAATACGAAAAGTGGTAATTTACACAAAAATCTGAAAGGGAAAACAAAGTGATCAAAGATGTGTGTTACGCGTTAGGAGAATGAAAACCCCAGTGAAAATATACATGTCGCAAGGTGCCAACAAGAACACCAACAAATCGTTGTCAGAAAACAAAAGAACTACTGACACCAGAAAATATGCAGGCTGCTGCTAGCTAGGGGTGATAAACGAGTCGAAGGAGCTGAGCAGGCGGTTGATCGAGCTTGATAAATTCGACTTAACGAGCTTCAAAAATACGTTCTTTTTTGCCTGTATGACTAAAATCACTCATTTTCGATTCAGAAGTTTGACAGGAATATGAACGGGAACTGTGTGATTTAATTAAACAAGCTTGTCCGATTACATTGATTTTTTGCAGGGTCGGTTAAAACATCAGGTTGTAAGAGACGAATGTTTTAATCATTAAAATAGAACCTGAAACATGATGAATAGTGTTCAACATTGTTTAAAAGTGGGTGAACAAAATCGGACTCTATTCGTACAACCATATTGCATTTAGTGCACTCTAGGTACGTTGCTCCTCCACAAAATCCGTATCATATCTACTCGAGCTCTACGCATTCAATTAAGAATTAGCATGCACTGTAATCTCCATTAAATTCCCCTCCGCAATTTCCGTATCATATCTAGTACTCATTCAATTTATAAGGGGTGTATTAATTCCACTGACCTACATCCATGCAAGTTGTAGATTACAGACTTTAATTTTCTTTTGTTCTTATTTAAATTTCAGAATATCTATAGGGACCGACCAAACTCCACCGAAATCGTACCGACGGCCGCACCGGGCCGTCTCCGGCCACCGGACGGCCAATCCGAGCCGTCCAAATATTCTAAAAAAAAACCGAGGGGGCCTACGTGGGAATCAACGGCATCCGATGTGTGTAGGGTGCTTGATCCAAGCGGATCAAGCACCCTATTTTCGTGTATATATATACACACATCGGATGCCGTTGATTCCCGTGAGGGCCCCTCAATTTTTTTTTTTATAGAATTTTTGGACGGCTCGGATCGGCCGTCTGGTGGCCGGAGACGGCCCGGCACGGCCGTCGGTACGATTTCAGTGGGGGTTTGGTCGGTCCCTATAGCAGGACTCTCTAAATTTTTGTCGCGTTTGTTAGTTTTGTGCCAAACTCTTTTACTATTGGTTCGTCTCGAAGGGAGGAATCAAATAAGTAAAAAAAAAAAATTGACTTTTACCGAATTTTTTTTAAAAAAATATCCAAGAAAAAGCTAAAAACTCGACTCATTTCATTTGTTGCTTTACACATGGCTAGTATTAAGAATTACTAATTAATCCAAACAAAAGATGAGAACACCATGACTTTTACGTTGAATTTTTTATAAAGATAAGATTATAGATCAAATAAGTTGACATATGGGACATTATAAATGATGTGGAACAGATAAAAAAAACATTGGTAGAACAAACGTTTTCACACACCCATGGAGTTCCTACACTTGAATATATGTTCACATGTTTGTATTTTATGTGCATGTGTAACTTGGGTTTTCCGTAGAATTTTTATTGTCCTTATTCCAAGAAAATCGTGTTTGGTAATTTTGCGTCAAACTTTTGTGAATTATTGGTTTGTCTTGACGAGAGGAATCGAACAAGTAAAAAATTATGACTAAAACCCAAACGTTTTTTTACAAAAATCCAAGAAAAAACCCAAAAAGTCCAGCTTATTGGAACTTATGGGTTTTTCTTTGATTTTGTCAAAAAAAAAATTGAGTTTCGGTCATAGTTTATAACTTTTTCAATTTCCTCTCGTCGAAACTAATCAATAACCTACGAATGTTTTGCACAAAACTAATAGATATGAAAAAATTTGAATAAAAAAGAAGAAGAAGAAAGGCCCAAAAAGTTGAGTGGCTTTTTCTTTTAAAACTGGCAGCATTTCATTTTAAAAATAAATAAACTTAATGGGAAGGTGAGAGAACCAAGGGTAGTTCAAGTAACAACATGGATATGCGGCAAATTAAATCTAGACATTCTAATTTCAAAATTTGGCAACTTCTAAAGGGTTGGCCGCCAGAGCCCAAAGGTAAGTGAGAAATCTTTTGTGAATCACTTAGTCCCGATATGGATGATCTGTCTTTAATCGAACCGGAAGAAGAATAATCGAAGTGCGCGTAACCCACACGGACACCTCTGATCGTGGTTAAAAAAAATAAAAAAAAACAGAGATAGAAGTGGGGAAAGGAGTTGAGAATGCCAAGAAGACAAATCGTGGCGTATCGCAAAGAAGAAAGGCTTTAATGGTTGTCTGTCTAATTGTCTTGTGCAGTGGGGGGCGTGCTCTGCTAACTGCCGCTTGAGCGTGCTCCTTTGTCGACCCTCTCTCTCTCTCTCTCTCTCTCTCTCTCTCTCTCCACAATCATTCCTACAAGGCTACACTTATTCCAAACGCTTCCATTTGCCCTCTCAAATGAGACAAACTTCTTTATGGAGCTGGCGCTCAATCGAGTGAGTCCAGAAGTATTTTGGACGGT
>JAOTQK010000018.1:3409048-3422397 GCA_025642025.1 Rhododendron ferrugineum | reverse complement strand
TAATGATCACAGCAACACACTAACCTTCATCCTGCTTTGGTCTTCAGAAGTGACATTCAAATTATCTGCAAATGTATTTTATCCACCGGAAAAACAGTTTAGGTTAATTTGGTTTGTAATATCTATGCATGCCGACTCTTGTTCATCTTACGCTTGTATTATTATGACTTTTAATTTTTGTGCTTATTCATGTGCTTGTATAATGTGTTTGTCGTGTTCCCTTAAGATTTTTATTTTTTAAGTATTTATTTTTCGCTTAATGAGATAGATCATTCTTTCACACCTTTAATTCAACGTAAAAGTAATTATTTTTTAAATAAGTACTTATTTTAGTTAATGAAATGGAGCATAATATATTTGGCTCATCTACCTTTTTATATCGTCAAAGAAAATTTTCATTACCCTAAATGATAAAAGGATGCAATTCGAATACATAAGAAGAGACCACATGTTTGGTTTGTCTATTTTTTCAGTCTAAAAATGAATTGGAATTTCCAGTACGCTTTCTTTAAATGGCACTTGAATGGAGAAAAAAAAAAAGGTCTGATGAGGAGAATGGATCACAAAGAATGCAGTGATAGACGGTAGAGTCAATGGACTAAAGGGGTAGTATGAAAACAGCGAAACGGCGCGGTTCATCCTTAGGACAAGTGCACTACAGAGGTATAGTGTGCGATCCTAGCCATCAGTCTTAGTAATCAATGGTTCAGATTTGACAAAATTTATACCATTAATTATGGAGATGAACAGCTCGGATTGCATGCTACACCTCTATAGTAAAAATTGTCGGGTTTTGGTTGGTAAGAACACAGCAGCAAAGTAGTCCAAATAAAAGAGAGAGAGAGAGAGAGAGAGAGAGAGAGATGTGAAGCATGAGTGTATCCGTGTATGATTCTCCGTATGATTTAGTGGTCCTGATAGAAATCCCCATAGTATAAAAACAGATTTACGTGGTCCTACGAGAGAGAGAGAGAGAGAGAGGGAGAGAAGTATGAAGTATTAGTGTAGAGAGAGAGAGAGAGAAGTATGAAGTATTGGTGTACATCTGATACTCCGTATGATTTTGGTTCTGAAAAGTGAATCCTGATAGAAATCAGTAGGGAAAATGACGGCCAATGACATGTTTTGATAATTAATATTTGTCAAGAACATTTTCAGTAGTAATAAATGTTCTTAGCATGTCCTTAACTGATATTAATTATCAAAACACATCCTGAACCGTTATTTTCCCAAATCAGTATATATCAATACATACACAAGTGACATTGTGGTCCTACCAAGTAGTACCAAAGAGAGAGAGAGAGAGAGATATCTCAGAAAGAAGTGGGATACCGATATGTGAGGAATGAGTACTGTATGATGCTCCGTATGATATGGTGGTCCTGATATACATGTACGTGTGTGGGTCATGCATGAGAGAGAGAGAGAGAGAGAGAGAGTGTGTATGGTAGTGAGATCTGATCCAACAAAACTACAACTATATATAATACGGTGGAGAGAAGGAGTGCATATATTTTAAAGGCTACAAGTAGTCCGAATACAAGAGATTAGAAAAATACTTACTGAGGAACGTACGCTATCTGCCAACAGAAGACAAAGCAACTCCTCAGAGAAATGGGCCTGCCCAACGGGCTCCTCCCGTTAGAAGACATGAAGGAGTGCGGCTACGTCCACGCCGAGGGCTTCGTGTGGCTCAAGAAGAAGAAGAAGAAGAAGACCGAGCGCAAGTTCGAGAAGTTCGGGAAGCTGGTGTCGTACGAGACCGAGCTCACGGCTGTGGTCGAGCCGGCCGGGAGGATCAAGAAGCTGATCACGGGCGTCATCAAGACCAAGGAGCTCTTGATATGGCTCTCGTTGAGTGATATCTATTTGGATGACCCGCCGACTAGGAATATTAATTTTCAGGTTCCGGCGGGGTTGTCGAGGAGTTTTCCGGTGTCAACATTCAGAGGTGGAGGAGGTGAAGGGTGGTGGTGGTGGGGTGGGGAGTGGTGGTGCTGCCGTGGAAGTGAAGGAGGTGTAAAACATGAACACTGGGATTTACTAGGAAACAGGGTCAAGTATGTTTCCATTATAAGTTTATAACGTAATGCTCCCATGCATGCCTTTTAACTTTTCGTGACTTTTGTAGTTTTTGTTTACACACAAATCATTGCGATGCGCTGTAGGTAAGTCGAAGCAATTACAATGACAAAAATTTGCTTATGAACGGGACGGAAGGTTAGGGGCAACGTTTTTAAACTGACCGATGCTAAATCTTACTACTTTATAAGTTATAGAGATTGTTGCCTCCAAGGTCTTAAGCTAGCGATCAATGTTCAAGAATCGTCATCTTAAGACCTTGGAGGCAACATTTCTATTACTTATGAAGTAGTAAGATTTAGCATCGGTCAGTTTAAAAACACTGTCTCGTCGCCTTCCGTCACGTTCATCAGCAAATTTTTGTCATCGTAACCGCTTCGACTTACCTCTAGCACATCATAATGATTTGTGTTGTAAACAAACGCTACAATTGTCATGGATGAGTAAAGGCATGCATGGGAGCATTACGTTATAGTAGTGATGAAAACATATATACTAGAGAAGCCAAAATCCATGATCAGCTCCTCCTCTTCGATTTTTGTTACTTTTGCTCATTTGGGGTTATGGTGCTTCTCATCAATGGATCACTTAAGAGAAGCCAAAATCCATTTTTCGCTCCGTGGGATCGCTCCATTTGGTTTCCATTGAATTCACTGGTTTTTCAAATCCTGATGGTTGATTGTAATTAACTTCTGTAAGTGATCATTGTTTCTGGTTGTTGCAAGCAGTGTTAAGACTAAGGGATTTAAGAAGTCTGGCCGCTACGCAGCGGTTTTGTCGGTCCTCTGGTACAGCTACCCACACTACCAAAAATTTACTCCTCTATTGGCTGATTCTCGCTACGTGTCACTTGTTACCTGATTTTTCGCCCACTTCACGGCTGCTTCAGTTGCTCTGGCGTCAAAAATCGCGACTCGTTAATTCCCGCTACGTATCATCTGATTCCGCAATTGATAGCTACCGCTACGTAGTCCGCTTGTTAGATTTCTTGGAGGACTCCAATCTAAAACCAATTGGCAAAAAGTGGAGAGGTCGCCCAAGCTCATATACTAGTTTTAGAGAAAATAATTAACCGATGTGAGACAATTCCCAATACTCCTCCTCACGTGCGACCCCCAGCTCGACTCGCACGTGGAAATGTCAACAAATGATCCAAACACACAAATCACAATGAAATAAAGTGCAACTATGGCACAAACAAAGGGAAAAAGCCTCTGAAAATCTTGCTCTGATATCATATTAAAGCATTGAACTTCAAACCAATTGACTATAAGTGGAGTAGCTTCAAACTATTTGAGTACCAAAAACGAACAAGCCCGACAAAATTGGATCGGTCAAGTTTTTCTCCGACATGAGCGAGCATCCAATTCTTGAAATTTGTGCCTCTTTGACATATACTATACCTTTACAGAAAAAAATATTCGAGCAGAGAAGTTTTTGGGTGCTAGGTGGGTACCACATACGTGGTACTTTGTCGGCGATTTCAGCTATCCAAACGTGTTTTGGATAATCCGGATTTTAGAGAAAGAAAAAGAGGAGAGAGAGTGGTCGGGTGACGGGAGAGAGAGAGAATAAATTTAGATTGTCCAAAACACGTTTAGACGGCTGAAATCGCCTACAGCTATCCGCTCGGCACGCAAAAAAAATTCTCAAATTTCTCAATCAACATCTTTATCTTGCCCCGAGTTTACTGACTTTTATACACTTGTGTAATTATTCCACAAAATTTTAATCTTGAGTGATGTACTTGGGTCTCTAATATGTTGTCAGTTTAAAAACGAATTGTATTCCACTACACTTTCTTAGATAAACGGCTGGACCCTGGGCTGCTGCCGCTCGCTGTCGTGTAGCTGTAGTGTTCAGCAAGCAGCGATTCAGCCGTTTATCTCGTTACGTACAGACCGTTCAGATCGAATCTGGATACATACAAATTGCATACAAATTTGACCCCTCCATTACTTGGTTAAAATCCGAGCCGTCGATTACTAAGATGCTGCTTGCATCTCCCATGCATCCCACACTTGAATGGAGTTAAGAAACTAAAAAAGCACTTAAATGGCTTATGAGGAGAATGGACAAAGAATGCAGTGATAGACGGTAGAGTCGATAGACTAAAGGGGTAGTATGAAAACAGAAAAACGGAGCGGTCCAACCTTAGGACGGGTGCACTATAGAGGTGTAGTGCGCGATTCGAGTCATTCATCTCGGCAATCAATGGCTCAGATTCAGCAAAATCTGGACGATCGAATGCGAAGACGGACAGCTCGAATTGCGCACTACATCTCTATAGTGAAACTGAACCAATCTCAATCCAAATCAAATTAGGAGTTTGAATCCCTAACGAACTCAAAGCCAACTTAAACTCCTACACCACAATTCGTATGGGATTCATACAAATGTGTGATGTGTTAGGCTTCTTGAGATTGCTTTACTCGCTCTAAATAATTTTTCTAGAACAAGGTCCCCATAGGTTTCTTCGTCTAATATCTATATACACCTAGATAACTGACTTGGGGGGCTTTTGTAGCATTCATCAGCTCTCAATATCACCGTCTATATCAACAACCAATGGTCTTTTAAAATCCTGACCGTCGAAAACACGTTTGGACCTATATAAGAGATATGCATACTCTTCACCATCATCAGATATAGCCGTCATGGGTTTCTTCTCATTCGTAAATACTTCAGCACCATCATCAGATGCATCCGTCATGGATTTCTTCTCATTCGTAAATACTTCAGCCATGACCAAAACACTATTAACCAAAAAATACATCTTTTTAGAAGCCTAGGTTTGTGGTTGGACAGAGGGAGTATATAATTTTGAGTGGCGTGAATAGTGGTTTTGGCTATCCATTTTGGAACGAAGAGAGTAATTTTTTTTTATCATATTCTCTACTATTAATTTTCTCTCGTCAAGACGAGTCGGAAAAAGCAATTGGACAGTTGGGCCCAACTAATATGGTATTCTAGACCTGTGATAATTTCTTCATGCTTGCAATTAATTGGTACTATAAATGAAGAAGATTTTATATAGCATACTGTATTAGTTTGGCTGGAAAGAGATTGAAGAATTTGGGAAAATGACGGTCAATGACGTGTTTAGATAATTAATACCCATCAAGGACATTTTCAACTTTAACAAATGTTCTTAACATATTCTTGACGGGTATTAATTATCAAAACACGTCCTGGACCGTCATTTTCCCCAAGAATTTTTCAATAATAAGTCCAGAGATTACAAATGGCCCAAATCAATTGAGGTCAGCCTACAAATGGCCCAAATCATCCTAGCCCCGTAGCCCGCCGTCTCCACTTGGCTGGGTTTCGGCCCAGAATTAGCTCAAGTTTGATCCAAACGAGCCCGTCCCCTAAATTTTTGATCTTGCATTTTTTTACTTTTTGTTAAATTTATTTAGTTTTACGTTGTAATTTTAGGAATTAATTATTCATTTTGGTGAGAAAAATCTAAAAAGCATGAAAATGTGAACCAAATAATTTTTAGCATTTTTGTTCGTCTTTTCTGATTTTTTTTTTTATTAAATTCACGTTTTATTCTTTAGATTAATCATTTGTCTCGACGAGCAAAACAAACAACTAAATATTATCTATTTACGGTATCGTCTTATTTCAACTTTTTTCAACTTCGACCCACATTTTCATGCTTTTTTATTCTTCGAGAAGAACAATTAATCCAAAAAATTATGCTGAAAAACTAAACAAAATAAAGTTTCAATCAAAAATTACTGAAGACAATTTATAGTGTGATACTCACTGAAGAGGGAGGGGGAGGGGAGGATCCAGAGAGAGAGAGAAGTCATAGAAGGTAAGCCGTCTCTTTTCATAGTCGATATTGTTGGGCCAACAATGATGCATACACGACTATTATATTTTGCGTCATTTACGGTAACCATGACAACGCACTAATGAAAATTATAGACTAGGATCCATTGAGGAACAGAACCATGGTTGACTGTTGATGCATCGCTTCCTACGAGGGAAAAATGATACAATCCACAGTTTTTTCAACACTTGTGATACCTACCCACAAATGCTTTTTTTTTTGTTTTAAAAAAAAAACAATCTAGCTCTGGAATCCTTATCGAGCACCTGAGAAGGAAACAATGGACAAGAGAGAAATTATTTTAGTTTCGAGTGGGGGCACATGCCCCCCTTTCCCTCCATCCCTGCTTGCAGGTGCGATGTTGAATGCTATAAAAGACTTAATTGAAACCCTCTCTAACACCGATTGGTTTTAGGAGAGGTAGTGAAAAAAAGGTCTGACAACTAATATTCTCTTACAATTTTGGAAAAATGAAGGAAAACAAGGCATTTGATCTCAGTTTTAGTGTATGAGAAAAAATAGCGATGACGACACTGTAAGTGTGAATTACCTACCTACCTATCTATATATCTACATATATATATATATATATATATATATATAGAGAGAGAGAGAGAGAGAGAGAGAGAGAGAGAGAGAGAGAGAGATGAATAGGTATATATACGCTTTACAAAAAAAACAAAAGCATACATGTCTAATTAGTTAAATACGGAACCATAGCTTGGTGTTGCATGCAAATCAAGCATATCTGGATGACTGGACATGATGAGGACATTGTTACTACTCGAATGGCATTCATCAACATGCATGTATCGTACAAGGACTTCTTTTCTTAGAGCTAAATTATATGCTTAGAAGAATTGGCAAGACTTCGTTCCACTTTCTCAAATAAGTATTTAAAAAATAAGAACTTATTTTCAAATTTAAAAATAATGACCTTATGAAAATAAGTTTTCAATTTTTTTGCAGGGTTTGATAGATCTCATCGATATCGATCAAACAAGATCCATATTGCATATTTTTAAATTTTAGTAAGCCTATTATTATTTTTAAACTTGAAAATTACAAATAAGTACTTATTTTTTAAGGGGTCTTACTGGAACACCACCAGTGAGCACAGTTTCGATTACAAGAGGATAAGTTGAATCTTGGAGCAACACCAGACAGTCTAGTTGTTGTTGCAAGGGCTCAGCCATCGTTTGCGAACGGGCGACATTAAGTTAAACAAAACTAAGCACTAAATAATTGATCGATCAACGGTACACCATTATTTGCATTTAAAAACAAACCAGAACCTACTGCATTCGGTCACATAAGATCACATCCCAGGGAGTACACTCAGACTATTCATATGTATCAAGCATAAGCATCAATACATGCATACTCAATTCGCGTCTCATCGCGAACCCTTGCCTCCCAATTACTCATAGAAGCGTGCTTCGGCTTCTCAGTACAAATTCCCACTTCTTCATAAATTCAGACCAGGTTTGGAATGAAATCATATCGCCATCGGCCACGAAAGAAAAAGCGTACTATGTGTCTGTGATTGTTAGCCATAAAGCAGTTGGCTTTAATTTGCAAATTTCCCATACCACACCACTTATACTATCTTCCTCGGAACAAAAGATTTACTGATGGCGTTGGAGTAAACTAGTGATGCATACACAGCTACTATATTTCGTTTCATTTACCTTAAATATGACAACCTACTAATAAATTGTAGCCTAGGATCTGTTGAAGAATCAGGCCCTTCCAAAAAACTCTGCCATAAACAAGGAAATCCTATTATCATATGATCGAAGAACACAACCACCACGAGTAGCTAGCGTATCTCCTCGTCAATGGTTGAATGATGAGGTGGACACAAAAATGAAATGTTCGAAGGTATTTTGATGCATATCACCTTTCTTATATTATAGGAAAAAATGACACATGCATATTGATTTCAACACGTGTGATACTACCACCAATATACATGCCTAACAAAAACAACAATCTAGTTATGGAATCGTTATCTAGCACCAGACAATTGCAGAAATTGTGGCTTGAAAGGTGCAGAAACATAGCCAAAGAAAAAGATGCATATAAATACTTCGCATGGAAAGAAATAATGTGAACACACAAAGAATGAGGGAGGGGGAGTCAAAGAAAGATAGAAACGAGCCACTGAGAAAGCTATCGAGGCAATACCTATTCAATAATTAAGGAAACAGATAGAGAAGGCTAACATACTATTTTGGAAAAATAATGTAGGAAACAAGGCACCTGATATTAATTTCAGAATATGGGGACAATAAAGGGATACGGCTTTCACACTGATCTCTCATTAATGTAGGCATTCATTTAGGTATATAGACACAGAGGTATGCATACGAATATGCTTTACGAAAAATAGCAACATGCCGCTCTAATTTTTTGTTTTGAAATTTGCCTAACTAATTAGGGAGCCATAAATGGGTGTTGCATGCAAATCCAGTATACATGGACGACTGGACATGAGGCCACCTTGAAAGACACATTTTACCCTATAAAAACTGGCATTCACAAGCATGCAGGCATCTACCATATAGTGTTTACTTCTTGAATGTTAGAGGTAATTACATTCTTAGAAGAGTTAGAAATTATTAAGCACAGTTTGATTTCAAGAGGTTACAATATGAATCTTGGAGCAGCTCCCGACAATCTAGGTGTTACGAGGGCTCAACCATCATTTGCTATTGTTGCCCCAAGGAGGCTTTTCACTTCTCTCCAATTTCATGAAAGGTTGTTCCTTCACTCACTCAATTTTTTTAAATGTATGAGTAGATGCATATGAGTTAGGCTAGAGTTTTGCATGCATACTAGAACCACACGCAATAGTTATTCTATACGAACAGTTATCCCGAATGATTTACGAAAAGCTACAAAATGAGGTAAGGTTAGAGCAGTTAAATATAAAATTAAACAAGTCAGGTATAATAAAGTCCTCCCTACTCGTGTTAGCGATGAAAAAAATTGCTCTTTTTGTGCATAACTGTCAATAAATGGCTTACTGAGAACCTATCTTTTGTGCCTGATTGCTTGCCAAGTGAGCTAAGACCAATTACATGTCAAGTATTTGACCACCTTTTTTTTTTTTTTTTTTTACTTAAGAGTTAAGACCAATTACATCAAATTTCTTACCCTGTGATAAAGAAAATGTAGCAGTGCCACAGCCATAATCGGTTGTCTATGCATACAGGTAGTGGTGGTTCTTTTGTGGTTCTGCCTGTTTGTTCTGCTGTCTTTGTTTTCCTTGCGGTCTGTAGCAGCCTTATTATACTCTGGTTCTTCACTGAAAACCCTAAGTCTCTTTTGACCTAAGTCACAGCCAATTTAATCGAAACATCAGCTAGATAGGGCATGGAAATAAGCTTTCTTTAACCGAAACCTCCCCATAAACAATAACTAAACTAGGTTCGGAAGATTATCTGAAGATGCCATCCGCCAGGCCTTTTAATAGCTTTATATCTACAACAAAATTGACAGGTGGCCTGCAGAGCTGCTTGCAATCCTCTTGTTGATGATTCTTTGCTCGAGTGCGCATAGCCAGATCATGGATATAGATGTCACTGTAGCCAAAGATGGCTCAGGAAACTTCTCAAAAGTTCAGGAGGCGATCAACCATGCTCCGAACTTCAGTCCAAGAAGATACAAAATACAGATTAGAGAGGGTATCTACATCGAGAACATAATTGTACCTGAACACAAGATAAACCTTATGCTAGTTGGAGACGGGATAGATAAGACAACCATATCAGGCAACAAAAGCACAGCTGGAGGCACCCGAACGTATCAAACGGCAACAGCTGGTGAGTTTTGCTGCATTATTAAAAGAAGAAAATCAATTGGTCCATTTACTTCGACTCTTCGAGTATGGAGTCCTATGAGAGCATATTTTAGGGTCAACAGTTGCATACAAAATCCAAAAGGCAATAGCTGACTTTGTTGTGGACATAAATCTAATAGAACCAACTTTCCAAGAATTGAGCTGAAATCCTTGTTAAAAGGATCAATTGTACTGTAACAAAGGCTGGCTTCTATAAATAAAAGAAAATCGTAGCAAGGTAACAGTTTATACACACTACTTAGAAGATACACATGTATTCTCACGTACTGATATTGCACCTAAGAAAGATATATGTAACTCTCTCGACTGAAAGAAATCAACACCCGCACATGCATGCATACACACACAAAATCGTGTAGAAAGTAAGTCAAGTATTAGTACCCATTGGTAACACAAACAAGTCATGTCAATATCTGGGTGTTCAGTTCATGTAGGTAATGTCTGCACAACCACAGTGCTGGTCAATCCCAGAAATACAAAATTGTTGGCACAATCGTGACGAAAAGATGAGCTATTTTACTATCTATGGCTTCTGTAACCTTGCTCGTCCTTATGAAAAATTAAAATAGAAAATTTATGTTGAAGCAAGTCTCACATTTTATTGAACTTCATTCTTCAATAAGATACTAATCCCTTTCTTCGTCTACAGCAATAGACGGCCAAGGATTTGTTGCGTGTGATATCACTTTTCAAAACACAGCCGGCCCACAAAATGACAGGGCTGTAGCGTTAAGAGTTGAAGCAAACCATTCTGCATTTTACAGATGCCGCTTCAAAGGGTATCAAGATACCCTTTACACCCTAAGAGAATCTCAATTTTTCAGAGACTGCGAAATCTACGGCACCGTAGATTTCATTTTTGGAGATTCGTCCGCAGTATTTCAAAACTGCATAATTTATGCACTCAAGCCTTTAGTGCTTCAAAAAAACACAATAACCGCCCAAAAAAGAGAGGACCCAAATGAAAATTCTGGTATAATCATACATAATTGCACAATAATGGCTTCACCAGAACTACGCCAACAAGGTTCAAAGTTTAGAACATTTCTGGGTAGGCCATGGGGAAATTTCTCCAGAACAATTATTATGCAAAGCTTTCTCGACAACCTGATTGATCCCGGCGGTTGGCTAGAGTGGGGAGGCAAAGGCCACAGCGTGGACAAAGTTGACTACGCTGAGTATGAAAACAGAGGGCAGGGGGCAAGTACAGGGGGTAGGGTCAAATGGGCAAGGGTGATTAATAGCTCTGGTGAAGCAACTAAGTTTACTGTTAGAAATTTCATTGACGGGGATACATGGATTCCATCAATAGGAATTCCATATTTTCTTGATTTAATGTAAAACTCCGTTCTGTACTCATTCATCCAAAAGAGAATTTCCATGGAAAACTCAAGAATACTTCTTCCAACGTGTGCATTGCTTTATTATCAGTCTCATCCTCAACTCAAAGAAATGTGTTGGCAATTGTATCAAAGATCTATATTTACGAGTGCATTTCCAACGAATCACACATGGTGTTGGCATCACTCGAATATCTTTTTACAGAATTGGGGATGCATGAGATGAGGATGACATTTTATAATCACCTCAAAGAGAAATGATGAGACATCTTCACTGAAATCAACGAGGCCATGGAACCCATCTCCCTTAGTCCATGATGATTATCCCTTGAGCATGTCAAGATTTATCTTGTGTTTGAGTGAAAATCCATCGATATTTCTCTTGAAGTTCACTTGGAGGCTTGGAGCTAGCAATAAAGATCAATCAACTGGTAAAGTGGAAGCAATTTCATAGTAGTAGGACCATATGGTACAAGGGGCAGCCAATGTGATCGCCCCATATAAAGCTCCCAATGGGCCAGTACAATCAGAACAAGTATGCTAGGTTAGAATGAACAAGTATATTCACTCAATCATCACTCTTCCATGAAAATCAACCTGTTTCTCTGATTAATCAAAGGCAAAACACATCAACGCCACAAGTAATTTCGTACTTTGCAGATCAAGCTATTCAAGGAGCTTCATGACTTCACAAGAAGAAGTGGCTAAAGGATTTTCTCAAGGTTATCAAGTTGACCCTATTTAGATATAAGTTTAGATTTGTGCAAGGTTGCTAAATTTCCATCATACATACCTTTCAGAAAACCAAACATGGGTACGCATTGCATTACAAATGAATGACAGATAACAACTTAAAATCTCTTTCAGTCAATCATGCAAATACCAACAGGACCCAGAAAGCAAGCCCAAAACCAAAGGACAGAGGAAAAAAAAGAAGAAGATAAAAGTGGAAATTACAGAATTACGTAGGTGCTGAGCAAAACAGATAAGAAAGGATATAGGAGAACAGGGTAAAAAAAATCGCAGACCTTCTCGAAGGGAGCACAATAGGACATTTGGGAGGTCTACGACGCTCATAGGCCCACAAGCAAAATTTAATGCTTTCACAGCTCAGCAACATTGGACATTGTCCTACAATGTTCATAGTACATTGGAGGAATCCCCAGTAATAAAAAACCAGAGGGAGTTATACAAATCTAGGGGGCAAAAAAGCACAGAAAATTCCATGTGAATCTTTTGGCATAAGAAAGAGGAAGAAACTTGAGACATTTTCATGTGGGTAGCTGGGGTATGAGGGAATCTGCATGGACACTGCCGTGCTGAGACTCTCTTTTCGAAAGTGAGCCCCAGTTCATCCATCTCATGTGATAGGTCCTAACCCGGTTGGAAGCCAACAGGCGGTCGGTGCACTGAGTTCTTAGAGATAGCTGTAGGATCCATACATGCTTCTAAAAACCCAAACAATGATATTTTTTCAAATGAAGGATATCATGCCAAACAACCGTTTTTAACTACGGATGACTTGATTTTTCGTTGGACTAGAAAGAAGTAGGGAGGCATTTTCGGTGAGGAATTTGGTTTACACTGGAACGCAATTTTTCTAATAAAAGAGAATATTATGGCTAACATTGATAACCTTAAACAAGAAACTTTTATTGAGGGAATCAATAAACATTGATGACCATATTCTATTTTTCGGATGTTTCAAAATGTTAGTCTTTTTTGAAAAGTCAAAGTTAAACTTTTTAATTTTTCAAAAGTATCCCTCATAAATGACTATAGTGTTGCAAAGTAGCTACAATACAAGGGCAATGATGGAAATAATGTCATCAAATAAGAATTTGAGACTTTTTGAAAAGTAGGAGCCCCCAAAAACGAAGACATTAAGGAACGAATACTTAATTGTAGTCTGCGATCCACGATCCAAAAAAGGGATTTGAATTCACAATTTGACCACCATGGGCCATAGTGTAAAAGGTACGTCTAGGTGCAAGGTGCATCAAGGATCACTCTTGGCACCTGACAAAGGCAAGGGTTAGGTGACAAAGGCGCATTACCTTCAGAAAAGGCACAAAGAATGCGCCTGGTGAGCTGCTTAAAATTCCCACCTAATTTAATTCTAGAGGGCAAAAATGTTATTAAGGTATTAAACTAAGGGCTAAACAATCCTCAAGTACAGTGGTACACTACGTCCATCTCCATCTCTCAATCGAAC
>JAOTQK010000018.1:3371572-3386861 GCA_025642025.1 Rhododendron ferrugineum | reverse complement strand
GGGGGGGGCCTTATCTGGCGAGCAGTTTTCAAAAAAATTCCAGTTGTATAAGAAAACGACTTTTAGGGAACACCAAAAACAGATTTCAGAATGTTTGAAAGCAATTAGTGTTTTCAAATTTTTAAATGTCTTTGTTCCTGGCAAAGACGATATGAAAACATGAGTGCTTTTGAACTTTTAAATGTCTTTGTACTGGCAACACATAAAATGCAAGGGGAAAACGATAAAAAAAAAAAAAAACCCCGAAAATACTGGTATGCCTGATCTGCTTACCCGGGCACCCATCAGAGAGGAAAAAACAACATTTGCCTCAGCGGCATCCTCAACGATTAACTGCTTTAGCAATCTTCTCTCTGGATCCAATGTCGTCTCCCATAATTGTAAAGGCATCATTTCTCCCAAACCTGCGTTCCATTGACGTTTACACGTGAAGAGAAAATGGAGGAAAAGGGAACATAAGTGTACTTCAACAGCGAGTTAAACGAAAAAATAATTTCATCAGGTCATTAGTGGAAGACTATATTATATACGAATGAACATGCGTAGTAAGAGTTGAATGCTCAAATTTAAAAGGCTGCAACAATTGGTGGACAGCCTCAAAAAATGTGTCCCCTGGATGACAAGCACGGTGAACCTCACATTATTAAACCTAAATATTCCCAAACAGTGGCATGAATGGCTAAAGATGACTACAACTTGCATTTGCATGCATTTCCCACAAGGGATGGACTCCAAATCAAAATGGAAGATATAAATGTGTGGATACCACATGAAATGCATCAACTCTAGAATTCACCCAACACAAAAACAAATGGAAGATGAGAATCACATCACGTCTTTTCTGCTAATGCTTTCCCTCAGTATCTTGGTATGAATAATCCAGACTGATGGTAAAAGCACTGAAAAAGACAACTAAAACTTTAATTGATCAGAAAACTTCATTGAGAGTGTTGAAACTGTGTGGACCTTGAGAGCATCAACAACATTTACACAAAAAGGTTCATGGTTGCTAACAAATACCACAAAGCTAAAAATTAGGACAATTGCTTCCTTTTCCCCTTTTTCCTCTTCGAGAAATGGCATAAATGATTGCACATCATCACCAAATGAATAAACTTGAATCATGGCACATAATGCCATCATCACAAAACAGTTGCTTTTGATTAATTAAAACAAAAGAAGATGAAGTCAAGTAATTACTATGAATCTACGATAAAAATACACACTAGCAACATTCAGAATACGCAGGCGTGCACAATACACATATGGTATCCTAGCCTATTTTTTTCTAAACCTGATGTGGAGAACCCAAAACATCAGAGATTCATCTTACCTTTAAACCTCTGAATGTTATATGATGCATTTGGAGGGAAAGATCTCTGTAGCTTTTTAAGTTCTGCCTCATCATAGCAATAATGTGCTTGCTTTCCCCTCTCAACCTGATTAATTAAACATAAATAAACTCACGGCATTTAATGGTATGGATTTCAGTTGGATTCTAGGACCTATGAAATTTGAAGGCATACCTTGTATAAAGGTGGAACACCAACATAAATGCAGCCTTCATCAAATAAAGCCCTCTGAAAGGAATAGTAAATCAATTAATCAAAATGCATTTGTCTTCCTCAAGCACTTGAAGATCAATTTTATAGGTTCTTCTCTTTTATGCTCAAGTATTTTGAATGAGGCTTATGTCAATTGTGTACCTGATATCTGAAGAAAAAAGTCAAAAGTAATGTTCGAATATGGGCCCCATCTACATCAGCATCAGTCAAAATAATTATCTTATGATAGCGGAGAGCATCTTTTTTAAAATCTTCTCCCTGAAACCAGGAAATTTCAGTCAATGAAACAGGTGAGTGTTGACAGGAAAGAGTGCCTATTATTTTCATATAGGACCAGGGAAAGAAAAAGAATATCATGAGATAACCTTTACTCCAAGTCCCAGAGCAAGGATAAGATTTTGGAGTTCCTGATTCTTGTACATAGCAGCTTCATCCCTTCTTTCGATATTCAAAATTTTGCCCCTTAGGGGAAGAACAGCCTGTAGGAAGCCAACAAAATATTCTCTATAACCATCCTCTTTACACGTGAAAATTAGAAGTTCTAGAAGTACAAAGAGATACATGTCCTGTAAATCTCGATCAATGAATGCCAGAGTTTGACCCTTATCAAGAGAAAGATCAAAATGAGCGTTGCTCTTATTGGGTAATGAGTGTACTCTCTCTTGGCCTCTTTCTAGGGTTATATCACCAAAGAGCCATGGAACTGGGTGTGGAACACAAAAAGGGACGCCAGTATTCTATAATCTGATAAGTTGGCTGTTGCATGCAGGTGTGGTGGCTCTATCACAGGATGTACAACTGTGCAATCACTTGCATACATGTTGGGACTCGTAGTTTATACGTTCACAATCTTGGAAATTTGAGCCTAGACCTCTTCAAACTCCTTTACTTTAGATGAGCCACAGATATTGATCATAAAGAACATTTTGTACCACGTTGACAATAAGCATAATATGTATCGTAACATAGACAATGTCTCCAAAATATAAGGAAAGTTAATAGGCCAAAATCAAGGTTCACCAAGCATCACACCGAGCCAATAGAGTATAAAATTCTTCTTTCACTTTCGTTTACTTCGGTTACCAAGTTTACATAGGAAGAAAATTTATTCGAGAATCGTTGCACCAAGAACACCTCAATCAATCAACTCAAATATTGACTGCAGGATTATTGTTCTTCCAAAAGAGATGAGATAGACAGAGCTTGGAAACAGCATATAGTATACTTTCATTTCATCCATACGACACTTCTACTAAGGGCGCCCTTAACTTGTTAAGTTAAGGACCTCATGAGTTTGACAATGTTCCCGATCAAATTTTGATGATCCAAACCGTTAAATGTGTTTAAAACGTGATTTTAAGGGTACCCGTGACAATGTTCCCGATCAAATCCGAGCAGTATTTTTTTGCCAATTTCTCGCGTGTACCCTTAAAATAAGGTTCTGCACACATTGAACGGTTCGGATCATCAAAATTTGATGGGGAAAAGGGAAGTCCTTAACTTAGCAAGTTAAGGAAGCCCTTAGTAGAAGCTTGGTGTTCATCCATAAGAAGCAATTACAACTTGCAAAATTTCACCTGGAACCGCCTGTCACGACCTTGCTTTGTGCTACCACCAGCAGAATCTCCTTCGACAATGAATATCTCTGCCATAAAAAAATATGGAATTCAAACCCTAACAAAACCTTTCAATAGCACAATAAATTAGGTGATCCTAAGCCAAGTGGGGGAGTTCATGAAATCACACAATGTGGAAAGATCCCAGAGCATGTTCATTAAAAAATATAGTGACCTGTGATGAACAACTAAGATTTGATTGTATTTGGGCACTCAATCTTAATTACGTGACCCAGCAGTTGAGTAAATTTACTATACCTTGGCTACTTTCATTTGTTTGGAGATTCGAATACCTGAGAAACCAACTAAAGTTTCTGCCTCTTCTAGACTTTATCAATTTTACAGAATAACAACTACAGATGTTAGTTGGAACCATTTAAATTGATACAGCTGTCAGCATCCAAGCCCAGCTGAACAAGTGATCGGTTATCACCAATTAACCGATGAAAAACAAGTGACATGGATAAAACTCAACATTAACGTAACTATTCAGATTTCGATTATTCTAAGAAGCATTGAATTCGCTTCATTTTCTAAGTTTCCGAAACATATGTTCCATGGCTGTTGAAATAGCCAATCTTTAACAACATTTTAGCGATTATTATTCATACTTCCCTAATTATTCATATGTTCAGTAAACCAGAAAATTGTCAAGTCAGACAGACGCAGACGCGCGCACGTACACACACACACACACACACACACACACAGAGAACCATAGAAGTTGTTAATTAAGGTGACTCAGCTTCCTCAGTTTTCAAAATAACTACCAGTCACAGTAACTGACAGACGGCTTGCTCATTATCATGCCAGCAGATAGGTTGAATAGGTTCAAGCATAACGACGGTGAAAAAAATTAAGTGAAGTCATCTTAACTGATAAAAACAAGCATAAAAGACTTCAAAGTTGTTTCGTCCCTTCAAATTGTACCATTATAACCAAATGCAGTAACACTAATGGCAGGCACAAAGTAGGTGATCTAAAAGAAGTAAAGATATTCTGGAAAACCAAGTAAATAATAATTTCAGTGAACCAAATAGAAATTAGGGTACAATTATTGGCAAAACATACTATTATAACTCATCCCACATGTCTGTTTATTAGCATCATCCCCTACACCCTCTTTCCTTGCTTCTTCAACTTGTTTTCCATATCTCAGAGGGATCAAATATATTTCTCTCGGTTAGGGTTTTAAAACCACCCACCCCCAACCTTTTATTGTGAAAGGTATTTGAATACCACATTACCACCTTCCATCAGTCTTCATTAATAGTAATCATTGCCCATGAAGGACAAAAAACTTGAATTCCTTGAATGTTGGAACATTTTATGTTAAGTCCAGACTGAAACAACTTCCCTTCTATGGCAGCATGCACATACACGATTTCCACCTTTTTTCCAATGGATATGTAGGGCATTTCACTTGAAAGTTGGAATTATCTCAGGACATAACATTTGTAAATCCAATTTTGGTTAGTTAGAATCAGCTCAATATTTCCTAGGATTTTGACTAAAATCCCTGTAGTTAACTTCCATCTCTATATGATCCCTCCTTTTATAATTTCAATAGTCCACTGTCCAGCACACAAATCTCATGGCATTGGATCATGCAACTACCACAAGACTCCATAATGAAACTATGAAAGGATCGACTACTTTTTACCGTTACATTGACTTGGTTAACTCACACATTGACTCAGTCATTGACACATAATCACGCCTGAATTTTATGTGACGAGACTCGAGTTATGTTAGAGATAGATCATAAAGCATAAAACTTTAAATTTTTGTATAATGTCATGAAATAAAATAAACAACAATTTAAAAACCCACCCACACAGCACATCACAACCTCCCCACCATGACGACCATCCATTTCATTGTTCTCCTCCTTGTAGGTTCCGCTCCTTTGATCTGAAGCAACAATCCCATTCTGCTCTCCATCTTATTAACCAGTCATCTCTATATTGTTTCTCTCCACACCTTTATTCGCCTCAATGGTGGAGATCTTCACTGTACTCTCAATTTTCTGCTATCACTATCTTCTCTCCCTCCTCTCAAAGCACCTTACTCCTACAATCCTGACCTTTTCTCTCCCAATCTACATTATGTTCTTAAGGGTCGAACTGAATGAAAAGACACTTTTTGCATATTAATTGTGCTGAGGGTGAGCAAAATCACTAACTATACGTATACCACCTATACACATCTCAACAGAGAAAACATGCCAGATGACCCAATCAAATACCTTTGTAAGTATAAGAAACATACTGCACTCGTTGACACAACAGTCAGCCTCTTAACAAATCATACCAAACTCTACCAAAAATAAATCACCTCTTTGTTCTTATTTTGCCAATGTCAGTTGTTTGTTCTTATTTCCAAATGGCTCTCATACCGGAACCTCCCTTTCATCCTCCACTTCATAGTATGGCCAATGTTCCAAAAGTCACTAGGCGCTAGTCGGGCGGTCGGCCACCTTCAAGCTTCGAGGCCTAGTAATTGGCGATTAATCGGCCCATAGCAATTAGTAATCGGCACATAGCAATTAGTCAGATCTAGTCGGATAGGCCCCGCCAGCAATTAATCGCCGATTAATTCCTATTTTTAGAACACTGAGTATGGCACATCAAATTCCCCATTTGTACCCCTCCTTCAAATGGTTTGGTTTGTTTGACTGATCCTCTAATTGTTGCTCCAATTGGATCTTAGTCATCTACTACACATTGCTCTGTCAGTTGTGGCTTTCTTTTCTTGGGTCTGAAGCTTATTAATTGGGAACCCCTGATTAAGTATTTGACGAATTGTATTGCATTTTGATGATCTTTTCATCCACTGATGTGACAGGGGGCAGTACGATGTCACACATGCAACGCTTGTGCACAGTACATTTCAATAAACGAACACAGAACATACCAGATTCCTCAGGATTCGTGGCTGAGCAATCAGCAAGCTTTCCGGGAAGAGTTGAGGATTTTAGAACACCCTTCTGTCTCACCAGTTCCCTCGCCCTCTTTGCCGCTAGAGCTGCCTAAATAGGGATTAACAAGGCATGAATTGCGAGAAAAATGCATCAATTCAATAGCTGAAGTTATACCCACTTCCCCCTCCCCCTCCCAAACTAAAATGCACATAACGGCTAATGGAAATAAAAAATTCAAGTTACGAATCTGAATGAACCACAAAAATTTGATGAGTTGTTGTACCTTTAGCGCGTTAAGCGACTTCGAAAGGATTGAATCCAGTACATCTGGATGCAACTCCAAGTACTCTGTGAGGAACTCTTGGACAGATTGATCAACCACTCTCCTCACCTCTGGGTTTCCCAACCTTGTCTTTCAAGGACAGAAAGAAAAAAAAGTAATACAGCATTATCAGCCAAAAAAAGGGATGGTTTGGCTATCTTAAAGTGCTCATTGATGAACCAAAGCATCAGCTATCATGAACGTGAAAATGACACTGCAATTACTTTGAACTCTTTTTAATCGATTCTCAGACATCATAGAGCATTTAAACTATCAGGGCATATGGCCTTTTGAAAGGAGGCCTATTCTCAAAAGGATGCCATTCCCTTAGTACCTTTTCTTATCATATTTTACTTTCCAAAAAAGTAAACGGGGAGTACCTTTGTTTGTCCCTCAAACTCTGGATTTCGTACTTTGACAGAAATAATACATGTCAAGCCCTCCCTTACGTGTTCACCACTTAAGCTGACATCTTTCTCCTGCGATGGAAAAACAAGAACCAAAAAGTCATCCTTCTATTTTTTGGCTTCTAAAATACAAGGAGAAGGGGGAAGGACCCAAGCACCACTTCCAAAGGGGAAAAACTAATACACTATTCCTACATCAGTTTTATAATATCTGCACAGAGTATGTAAGGATCCACGACCACCCATGAACAGATTTTAATGAAAACGAAACTGCTTTCCTTGCTGTTTTAGTCAATGAAAATGTCAACGACCAGGTGATTTGTGGCACATATAAACAGCCAAAAATCGAAAGGGAAATATTTAACGACATTTGTCCAAAAAAAAAAAAAAAAGAGCACAAAAGGCCAGAGCCCTACGCACCTTGAAAATTTTCATTTTTTTCCCGAGGTTGTTGAGGGTTCTTGTTAAGGATGCCTTTACACCATCAATGTGAGTACCGCCATCAACTGTGCGTATGCTATTAACATATCCCAGCATGGTATCCGTATATGCATCAGAACACCTATGACAAAGATTGAGAAGAGAACTACATTAATCGCTGACAAGTGACAACACAAGGGGACTCTCAGCTTTGAACATAACACTGGTTGAATAGATCAAGATGTAAACAGATACAAAATTGTTCTGGGCTTCTGGCATTTAACCAGCACGAACAATACATGTGCTCTCCAACTTTTAACGAGCCAAACCTGAGGACGATATCAACAAAAATCTAATAACTCAAGCAACTGAAATGGGAAGTGGTTTTAGTATGCTTGTGGATCTGTAAGTCCAAGAAAGAGCATTTGAAAGAAGTATAAAGAAAAAAATTACACAAACTAAAATCAGAAAATTAAAAAAAAAAAAAAAAGGTAGAAAAGAAAAGACAGATGTTTACCACTGCAGAGCCATATCAATTGTGATTCCATCTGCTTCTTTTCTAAAACCCACAATATCATGAAGTGGTTTCTGGATCAAAGAACTGTCAGTCATTATTGAGCAAAAGCATAGTGCAAATGTCAAACCAATAGTGGCCACAGAAAACACAAACACCAGTTATCGAAAATAGTTCAAAAACCTTTACACAATCATAAGAGCCTTTAGATATCCAATGGAAGCAAACATCTAAAAATCATGTAAGTATAAGCCCTGTAATGTGAATCATGTGAGATGTGACCAATATTTGAGATCAACCTTTGGGCACAAAAGGTGGATGATCAGGCTTTAACATAAAGTGTTCTGCATTTCATTACGCAAGTCATAATAGTCATACTGGTTTTCTAATCCATGTCTAATTTTGGTTTTAGTTCAATTTTTTTTGGTAGAGTTTCTGTTCAACTAAAGTTAGAAGTGAGCTGTAGATTACTGTCAAGGGCTAGACAACCAATTGTAGTATAATAAATTCATGTCCTCTTTTACCACAACATTCCAAGTCAGGTTGCACTTCACCTCCCCTTCGCATTTCCATTTAAAATAGTATTTTAATTTGTCTGCATTGTTATACCCATACCAATACGTGAATGTTTGCTGTTGTAATCCTATCTTTCCTAGACTTACCATTTCTCAACCTCTAAGAAGCACGTGCACGGGTACGTCATTATGGAGAGGCCAAAAACTGAAGGGTACGGGAATAGCGCGGGGTAAAACTATAACAAATAAATTTTTATAGTTTAGAGTAATGTATTACACGTAATGATTACACTTGAAATAGGTAAAAGACATGGGCATTAAGCATCTAATATCAATGACAGTTAAAAGCCCAACTTAACAAACAGAACATAGTTTAATGCAATGACATTAAAGAACCTATGGACCAAAATCTTTATTCTACAATCATACTAAGCATTGAGAAGAAGTCTTATCAACTTAGCTTCATCTCTGTGTTGAGTACGCACTCAGAGGCATTCTATGGAAAAAAAAATCTTTTAACTTTGTACGTAGGCACCAATTACATAATATGTCAGAAGGACCTCCACTTAATCCAATCTACTTTCATTCTTATGCCGCATTATCTGCAATCTCTCCATAGTCCATCCTTGTTAATAACAGAACCTAGATAACAAAAATCTTCATGTTGTATATATGTTACTACATTTAAGTTCTATGTATCCTGTTTCGTTTCTGCTTAAACTTCAAACCCTTTTGACTCCAATGCTTCTCACCAAAATTCTAATTTAATCAAGTTCCCCTAGAGTTTCATCCGCGAAGACATCAGCGTACAACAAGGAACCTCTTCCTAGACATTATGTTTCCATTATTCCCATTGGGCCTATTGAACTAAGTTGATACTCAAAACTCTGTATTTCCAGAAAGATGCAAGCCTTAAGATCTAAATAGCTACGCTTGATTGAGCAAACAGAGGAAAAAGTAGAGGGAGGAAAAAGATGATCTTCATACTTATATAAGAGAAGTTAACCAGTAATATTAACACTAGTGAGCTGTAAGAATGGTAAATGAGAAGTGTGGGGGTGCGGAAACTTAAAACGCAGGAACTGGCTTGCCTTATCAGTATTTAGCCACCTCACATATTCAACCAATCCACCAGCAAAGCAGTATTCATTGTACTGGCTCTTCTCTGGATCTGCATCCTCTTTCTTGAGGACAATAGTAAGCTGAAAAGTTGGAGACAAGATGGATGGTGAATCGTAAAGTTCAAGAACACAAAAGTCAAAAGATTTTGACAGAACGTGAAGAAGATGAACTTCATGTCGAAACTTAATGCTAAATGCTACTCTTTGTCATACTTTGTCTATCGATTTTGAGGAATACAACATTTTAAGGAAACACAACCATTACACAGTTTACACTTACATAACTTCAACTTTCTAAATAATTCACTCCAACTTTTAAAAAAAATTACTCTGATTCAAAAGAGAAGGGGCAAAAAGGAGATTGTATAGAATTTGGTTCATTAACTTTTCAAACTACAAAATATTTTGGACCAAAGGTCAAAAAATGGACAAAAAATATTGGAATGGAGGGAGTAAAACCATTTCACACGGGAAAGCCACGTCAGAATCAGCGGTTGTAACTGAACAAAGGATTTACAAATGTTACTGCTCATCAGTAAGAAGTTGCAAGTAAATTTTCTTTGGAAGAATAAGCAACTTTTTCCACAGGAACTGGTTCTAAGATGACTAGCCATCAATCTCCAAGTTCCTACAACATGCTAGGTGGGAGGCAGAAACACAATCAAATACTATGATACAGGACAAGTATGACCATTCCATCAAAATCTTGTATAATCACCATCAATTTGATATTACCTCATTTGGCAGCCTGGTATTAAACAATCCTCTCACTTATCAGAAAAGTTATAGTATAATCCTATAATGCATGCAAGCAGTTATACAGCACATAATTTAAGAACGACACGCATTCATCAGATTTCATATTGGGACATATTTCCACATTAAAGAAAGCTCCAAAAGAAGAAAACTGTTTAAACAAGGTCTGGAGGGTTGGAAGTACAAATTTCAAATCTATAAAGCAAAATGAAAAGTACGAGAAACATGGAAGGATATAATTCAGAAGTTTGGGAAATGTAACAGAACGACAAGAAGATTCTAATAAATCTACCTCTGGGTTTAGAAATGCAAGCTCCCTTATGCGCCCAGCTATGGTGTTGTAATCAAACTGAATGCCAGTAGTGAATACTGCGTAGAAGTTCAGTCAGAAAAAGTATATGAAAACTTTGAATGCAGTTATCAAAAGCACCAACACAGACACGAATACACATACGGACAAGGATACAGGCATGGCACATGGCAATTTCAAAAGAATATATAGGACACCCGCATACGACAAAACAATATTTTTTAATTCAATATGTATATGGATCTTCTATCCAAAAACGACCAAAACTAATGGAAACTTGCCAATCAAAAAATAATAATAATAATAATAATAATGGAAACTCAACTATTTCTACAGAGCTAATACATGATTTAAATAGTTCATGGCCACAGCTAATCAAAGGTGGAGATCTGTTGGCAGTGCCAGATCTAGGGCAGTTGAAGAACTAGGCAGTCATCGGTCAAAGAGCTAGGATTTGAAGATCACCTTGCTATATATATGACTTTGTAAAATCCACCCATACATTTTCAATTAATTCAAGACTCCCAAATAAGTTCTATTAAAACAAATCAAATTAAACTAAGCGTGTTTAGGCATGTCTCACGTGTATCGGTATGCCATACGTGTGCAACAAGGATGTGACAACCAGTAATGAGCGCCTGCACTCTTAGGGTATCCTAAATGATTGAAATAAGTCTCTGAATGGCACTCATAGGGAAGTGAAGATCAACCTTCTTTGTCAGGCCAAAACCTAATCAACGTCCCTTGATGATCCTTTGATTCATCTGCAAGCTCGTGACACATTAAAGTTGATATAGGCTTGCCACGAGCATATTTCTGCTGGTATTCCTTCCCATCGCGCCAAACAGTAATTTCTAATGCCTGCAAATCAATTCATTACCCAAGTTCAAGGCTCAGTCCTGCTAAATAGAGACGTAACCTTGAAATGCCAAGTAAGAAGATGAGAGATAACACGTTACACAAGTGTTTCTGGGCCATTGATATACCATCACCTTTAATTTGCTGAAATATCATGGCTACTTGGGAAATTCAATGGTAAATCTTTTAGTAGCATTGTCAGGAAGCTTGCTTGGGCTATAATATGGTTTTTACACATGGCAAGAAATGAGCCGCAGATTTTTTCAAGGCATTCAAAGGCCTTTTCCAGTTTTAGATAAGATTTGTATTGATGTTCTCGTCAGAAGTTTTACATTTGTGTCTGTCAAGGAAACACCATGATTTTTAGCCTTTGAAAAATTCCCTATAGTTTTTCTTCCCGCCAAGCTGAATTCTGTTGTTTGAAGGTATGCCTTTCGTTGTCCCTTGCAAGATGTTTTCTTTTAATGAATCCCCCATTTACCCCCACCCCACCCCCAAAAAAAATACAAAACAAAACATTGAGTAACTCATCAAAATTGGAACATGAACCATAATCCCCAGCCAAGTATAAATAGAAACTTAAGGCTCTGCTCTATGTCAACCATAAAAGAATAGCAAATGAATCACACACATGCACACGTGCACGCGAACAAGCACAATTCAATGGAGATAAACGCACAAGAAAATGAAAGAAAGCACCTCAGATAAAGCGTTCACAACCGACAAGCCCACCCCATGCAGCCCTCCTGAGACACGGTAACCACTACTTGAACCACCAAATTTGCCACCTGCGTGTAAAACCTGCACAAGTTGATTGTCATATATTTGCTGCGCTGCTTGATTAATTAGAAAGATTGTCTCCATCAGCTAGCCAATAACAGATATCTATGCCATTACATACGTATCAGCGCATTTAGAGGAAAACTAGTGAAATACATGCCCATACCAAGCATGGATTATGTACTAAATTGATTATTGGTAATTTCTATTTTAATTTTTTTTACACTTGTCCCCCTGTATGTTTATCTTCCTATACAACTATTCAATAATAGAAGTTTACATGGCTGGTAGTGCAATCCATGTTCACCGTATATATTCCCTAGTCTAATCTTACTTATGAATATACGTTAGAGGCAATACCGTCAAGACAGTCTCCAAAGAAGATTTTTTTGTCGCTGGATGCAAATCAGTTGGAATCTGCAATGCACAAAGCATGTAACTTGTTAGTAACTTAAAAGTTGAAGTTAGAAATCAGAAACCAGCTTGAAGTCTTAAACAAGATGTAGCCAAAAAAACATCCAAATGCGATCCTTCTGGTCATACTACAAAAGTAGCATTTTAGCATTGACAAGTTATTTGTTTTCGATTTTTGTTTCTCTTATTTTGAAAGTCAGGTACGACATTAATGTACTGCAACCCAAATATTCATCTCAATTCATAACTATCAACAACCCAAAATACATATCCAAAAAGTTCAACTAATGTTCGTTGTCATTTGAAAATAACATGCTATTGTTGTTCTCGGAATTTCTGGAAGACAAAAAATTAGAGAAGCAATAGAGAGAACAAGATACGAGGAGAGTTCAACACCTCTTCCAGCCTCTCTCATCATAAGACAATAAGAGAGACCAAAAAAGAGGACGGGCACACAAGCATACTTTTATGACCCTCAACCCAAGGAACCAATTCGAAGCGCATGCAGGCAAGTGAAACAGGTGCGAGACCGTGAGGCAGCAGGTCATCATTAACAAAAATGCTGTGTTATGCATGGAGTCAAATCTTTCATAAAAGCGATCCCAAGCCAGAGCAAGGAGTGCAGAGAGAGTGTAGGTTGCAAGACAACCGCCCATAAAATACTGTCAGTTCAGTTACGAACATGAAATCCTGGAAGAACATAGCCGTGAGAAATGGCAAAAGGATGTAGCCTAATCAATTGATTAGGACCCAAGGCTTACTTAGCTGCCGATCACATCTCTTCACACTACATTGTAGGTTAAAATTAAATTGCAAACAATCACACTAGCATCTTTTTTTCAAAAAGCAGAAACGCTTTATTTACTTATGGTTACTCGTTTGTCATTCCAGTTTCCAATACCAAACCATTTCTAAGAATTCTAGAAAAGAAAATACAACCCTGGGTTCTGAAAAACGCAAGAAAAGCATATAACATTAAATTGTTGGCCGATAATAGAATTTATTTCGGATTCAAGGATGTCACCATTTGAGTTCAAGGATATAATCGAATTCTCTTTACAGGCCAATTCACAGATTGGAGAAGGATATGGACCATACGGTTACATAGTAATTGTCCCCAAGAAGGGCCAGAAGTAAAAGAACAGACATACAGATATAGATGGATAAGATCATAGCGGATCATTGGAGTCCTTTGGAGAAACAACTCTAAGGCTTTTCCAGTAGCCATAAGTTTCCTAAGAAGCAGGAACAGTTCGAAGAAGGTGACCCATTTGTGTCTGTTTGAGTCATACAGCAACACTCTTAAAACGCTCGGCCACATGACATACAATTGTCCCATTATTTATATTCCAAAGAATCGCACACGTTTCACACCCGATGGAAAAATGTGTCTTTCACTTAAACAGACATAAATGAAGCACATTACAAGTTTGGGACAAAGAATTGCCAATGATCAACCGATCGGATCTGTCCAGAACGAGCTGAAGAGTACAGGACAGGGGAAGCAGTGCAGCCCATGAGCCCAGTTTGTAGCAAGCCATTTGACTTGAACCTACTTTCCTAAGAGAGAGAGAGAGGGCAGAAAGCAATTCCTCTCCCTTTAACTAGCTTTGGGCTTTCTCCACGATTTCCATTAGAATCTTAGATTTATACTTCCTTACCCCATCTTTTTTATTCTTTATTAGATGAGTTTGAAAACTATGTAAAGTTATTAATATCCTTTGATTGGCATGGAAACTTAATAACTTGTTGATCCGGTTAAGAACATGACTGAAAATGGACCAAAAAAAGTGGGCGGATGGAGAAAATTCTACAAATCTCTTGTCTATGAAACAAATTTCTATAATAGATAAAGGTCGTGGAGAATGTCAAAACGATACCTCAATTTTTAGTACGATAAATTATCTATTAACCTACGTTTTGAATGTTTCTTGGAAAACATGGGTGCGATCATGTAGTATCCGTGTCCAAGCTTCTTGGGTCACTAGTATCCAAAAAGGTCATAAGCCTACCTTGTGTTCCCCCAAGAAGCTTATTCATAGTCCTCGCAGGATAAAAGAAAAAAATACACACAAAAGTACCTTCTATAATTAAAACTACCTCCGTACTACCAAAAAAATGAGATTCTTGCCCGGCTTTCTTTCGGCTAAAATAGCTGCAGTAAGAATGAAGATAATCTAAACACATATAGTAGAATCCCCCTGTGTAGGAGGTCTAAGACACTCGGTTACATCAAATACACCTGGCAATAACAAGCACTTAGTGAATTGGGGTTTAATGTCAAATCTACTATCCCAAAAACATTTTTCAGAAAGAATACAAATTGTCAATTGAAATAAAAGCACGTGATACCAAAAAATCTAGTAATTTTTAGAACATCATTTCTCACCATCAAATCACATGCCTAAAATTTGTATCACGTGGCACATAAAATAAAACAAACTACTAGTACATTCAACAGCATGCACTATGGCTAAATAGGGACTGTGCTAGTTGACTCAGAAACTAAATGCAATCATGTGAAGCATGATAACATTAAGTAACAAGTCAAGGATATAAATACATACCCCACATATACAACAGTCTGGTTGTTACCAAACCAAACCGAGTCTTGTGTCCCAATCAATTGGGGTCGGCACAACAGTCTGGTTGTTCTATCAAAAAAATATTTACACCAGAGAGAACTGCCATTTGGCTACAGAAAGCAGAATACAAATCATACCCCGCGCCCATTGTCAGTAATGCTCACTGAATTGTCTGCATGTAAT
>JAOTQK010000018.1:3359536-3370773 GCA_025642025.1 Rhododendron ferrugineum | reverse complement strand
TTCAGAAAAGCTACCATCAGAATTTAAATTATAATTGTCATCAATGAACAACTCATGGTAATTTCCATAGCTTACTTTTTCTCTCTTTCACATTACATCCTTTTCAGAAGACGTGCAAGAGAGCTCATGAAACACTTTCTTCAACTTGAAAGTAAAACCCTAGTCAGGAATTTTCCACACATTCATAGCAAATAATGGATCCATACACCAAAAATTGTGGTTCTAAGATTGATAATAGCAAATAATCATCCATGATACTCCTAAAATGGTGTTGGTAAGATTGTGTTTTTCCATTGTCAGTTTGAAGAAGACTGAACCAGGTTTTATTAGATGTCTTATTATGAATAAAAATTGCTCTTACGTTTACAACAAACTTAAAGCTTAAGTCGTATCAGCTTTTGAAGTTGGGAAACCACCAAGCTTCTAGAAAGCAGTTGAAGCTGCAGTAGTGGTAACAGTGGTGGTGATGTGGTTCCTGAGTTTAATAGGCTAATAGCCATAGTTTAACAGTGGCGGTGATCAGAGCTATGCATTTATTCCCCTTTTTGCACAACTTCAAGAAAACATACTGATATGCACATTTTCGTAGCAGAGCAATCAACCTTCCAAGTTACTCTCTCCGTAAGAGATGAAGTGACGTATGAACTAGCTATATGGTTTGAAGCCAGAAAGCTGTCAAGCTGGACGAAGAGCTGCAAGCCAAGAGCTCTACTCTAACGTGAAGAAGGAACCGCCACTAAACATGGGGAAAAGGTGCAAATGCAATTAATGAGGCTGGAGAACTCCCACTTCAAATGACAGAAAAGAGCTGGAACAAATCATTCCTATCTTTTCTTTGGCTTATCGAACTATCAAGTGGCCATATGAAGTATAATTTTACCGCTCGAAGCAGGATACAGGTCAAAATACCAACTTTAGAAAGCTTGATGCAGACTCAGAGCCACCCGTCCCCCTATAAACAACCTAGTATCCTATTGTTTTGCACACATAGGCAGCTCCTCATAAGTAATTGAACACCTTGAAATATCACAAAACTAACTATAACGTATATATTTTGTGGATGGTATCTTAAGTTGAATATATTTGGTGCTTAAGCTGAACACCCCCTACACAGATTTTCCCCTTCACTTCTTTACTGTGATACATGTGTTGCCGTCAACTTCTTTTACCACCTGACAAAAGCAGCCCTCTAATAAACTCGTTGTAATGCTAGGATAGTAGGATGTACAACATCTTTCTTATCACCACTAGTGTTCCATGTTTTTTTGTCTTTCTGCCAGCATTGTGCTTTAACGGAGAGATTCCCATTCATCGCCCTATTGTATTGAATTGCGCCCTTTTTAGAGATTTGATTTTGAAAAAAGCAACCTAGCATATGAGGCTTCCCCTAAGGTAATATCAGCAATGGCAGGGGATGAGATATGTGTAGTCATACCCCTACCCTGTTCCGAGGAAAGGCCCTTCCGTGACTCAAAACCTTTTGCACAGGGGTCGAGGATGCCAACAGCAAGCCTATCATTGGAGTTGGACTTATAAAGTTAATGAAATTTTAGTGACAAGTAGTCATTGATCACCCTGGTAAACTTAGATAAAACTCAACGATATCTGCCTTTTCAATTTGAGGACTAGAATTTTGAAGGATAACCCGGCCCAAAATTTGTGTACCCACCACTGCCCACACTCCACTAAGTCCAGACGTGCGAACACCTTAGGCACTGGTTAACTATTGCTCTCATGTTAATTTTCCTTACTACGTTAAATAATGGTAACATATGAATTCCTTCCAAAATTACCCCAAATTACAAGCCTTAAATTTACCTGAATTTGTTCGGACCCGTAAGTTGAGCTCGTACTTTCATGAGAAGCTTCAGTTGCAATGCCTGACGACATTGAAGCCATCGGAGACACGCCATATCTTGTCAACAAATGACTTGAAACCCTTGTTGATGGAAAACTACTCCTGGAACAATAATACAGACTGTCAACTATCTCCATTTAGCAAGTGGCAAAGACACCCCAATTTCAATCCTTAAGAGTCTTAAAATCTAGGACAAAGAGGAAAAAGTATTCAAAGTATACTAATCTATACATAGCATTGGTACTTAAAACTAGTTAAGCTCTGTTTGGCTCTAGAGAAAATAAGGAAACCCCGCAACCGTTGGTCTTACTTCGACAAGGTAATTCTATAAAGTAGCTTTATAGAGATGGCATCAGTAATTAAGTCATGTTGCTGTTTCAGAATCAGATTTCCCAGGTATTGTTTTCAAAACTTGAATTCGATAAACAAAAAGATAATTCGAAATAGTCCCTTTCTACAACAAATACCAAAAAGAATGTCTCCGGTTCTCCAAAAAAAAATTAAAAAACAGCTCGAAACTAGGTTTTTATGAAAATACCAAAAAATAGTTTCACATTCCAAAACAAAACCATGCTGAAGACAAAATACGAGAACGACGAGGGTCTGTGCTTTCCTAAAGAATTTACAGTAAGGAGTTTCAAATACTGTTTTTGAAAGCAACCACCAAATAGGTCATTGAACTATCTATTACACTCCTTTGAGTACATTCAAACAGAAACCCATATCTTATCCCACTTTTCTTCTTTACTTAGTGTAACCATATTGCTTTTTTTGGGTAAGTTGTAACCATATTGCTTCTTCCAACAACAACAACAAAAAACACAACAAAACAGAAGACTCATCAGCAGTTGAAAAGAGAGAGAATGGAGGGGAGGGGGGGTACCTGCGTCTGAAGATGAGTGAGGAGCGAGAGAGAGAAAAGGGTGAGGAGAGAGAGAGGTTGCGGGAGCGAATGATGGTAGAAGAGGAGGAGGAGGTGATGAAACGCGAGCCCATTACGCGAAGAGCGAAGATGTTGAAAGGAGGTCTCAGAAGCGCCATTCAGGCGTTGCTCTCAGTGTTGGTTTCTTCCTTTGATGTTCTGTCGTTGGTTTCTTCTACTTGTACTGCGGTGGTGGGTGTAAATTTGGGAGGAGGAAGATAAAACCCTTCCACTCTGTTGGTTTCTGATTTTGCTCCTAAACCCTAGTGGAGTGTTTTGAAACTTGGGAAAAAAGAAAAGAGGAGGGGGGAAAATACCTTATCTTATTTGGCCGAGCAAAATAAAATAAAAAATTTACTAAAACGACATTTTACCCAAAAAAAATAAAAAATTTACTCCGGTTAGCAAAAATTCAAACTTTTTTCGTAAAGTAAAAGAACTTGTCGATATTTAGTCAATTGTTGAAAAAAAAAATTGAATTTTCCAACCAGAAAAATTTACTATTTTTACGCCATCATTTTGCATACCGGACAAATATTGTGAGACAGAAAAAGAATTTTATTTGATGTGAGAAATGAGTATACTACTACCTCCGTCCTAAAAAATAATGAGGCTTTGTCTGGAAAAATTCTAGGAGTACAGGTAGTTTGCAAATATCGATCTTTGGATTTTTTACATAAGATTTAATTTCTGTTGAAAAAATAATTCTTCTTTTAATTCTCGTTTTACTGATCAGATAATTTTTTTAAGACGGAAAGTATAACAGAGTTTTAGGCACAGTAAACTTTTTCTCTCCACTTCCGTCACACTTTTCTTCTTAAGAATTTTCTTGTTTAATCTTCTCTTCTTTTACATTACATAACGGCCATTATTTTTTGCATGTTTTCGAAGCAATCTAAATCCTATAATTGTACTGTGTTTTCTTATATATAAGTATCTAAGATGATCTGGTTTGTCGAAGAAAAAAATCCTAAAATTTCTTTCTTAGATACTTTAAAAAAATTGAGCCGTAGTACTTTGGATTTCTTGTGGTAGTAAAATGATGAGATGAAACCCAACTGGAACTACTATTTGAGTTTAGCCCAGATCGCAAAAATACGTGAGTTCGATATACTCATTTTCAAATGATATTCGTTCAATTCATAAATATATAATTTATGAATTAGAAAATGAGTGTAATAATTTAGAAGTGAAATAAGACCATAAAAGCCTTCAGTAAATCCGTAGTCCCATTTTTGTTCAGATAATTTTGTTGATATAACAAACCAATGATTCTCAGCATAACTAAGGAATTACGTTCACAAGCAATTCCACGAAGTATAAAACATTAGTTGTAGACATTCACAGTGACAATCGACTATCAGAACTGAGCTTCCCTTGCGTCTCGTTTCTGTGGAATAGTGAAAAACCAACTCTTACAAATAAATTCGCAACACACTTGTGGATACGTTTGAGAATGACATTAATACACGAAAATATACAAGATCTATATAATCTCCTAGAACACCCGAAGTCAGTTCTTTACAAATCGGATGATAGACCGAGACAACGGAACAGTAATAAAAAGCTGAGAAGAAGCTGTGGGAGAAAATTCCTGGTAAAAATACATAAAACATTTGCCTGCACAGTAGTTGAGATTCCGATAAGTTATTCTCTGGCATTGTAAATAGTCCATCACCCATCTGCTACCTACGGATTTCGTGTATTCCTGAAAATGAAGGAAAGTTGTCAGTTCCGTCACCATATGGCCATAAGTCACTTTTAATAACTATTAGACTTCCCATTAGAACAAGGTCAAGAGGCATACAGTTGGGGTGATGAACCACACACACAAGCACGAAGAAACAATCAATCAAAACTAAGAAATCATGAGATACACATGATTCAGCAAAAGTGCCTACATCAAGCTCGCATCAGTTTTCACTATATTATCAAAAGAAGAAGAAGAGTACGTTGGCTGCTAGGGTAGCTTAGCATTACACATGCTAGGACTAGGATTAGTGTAAACGAAATCCAACAATTCCCTTAGTACTCGAAGGAAATATGCCTAAGATGCAATTGACCTTAGTATTTATCAGGCACCACAAACCCAATAGGCCAGGACATACAGTTATCAATGATATCAATTACTACGTACTTCTTTTACTCCCTTAATCGTCACGTCCCATTGATTCTCATTGAAGACCAAGATATGAGGCACATCCTTCACTGATGTCATGGACTCAGATGCTTAGATCTCTCGTTACTAAATGATCCAGGTGATGTCATGGACTAAGATGCTTAGATCTATCGTTACCGACAGTCTGATGCACTAAATCCAATCGGGCGAATTTCCTTAATGGGTTTTAAGTAAATTCTAGAGCAATCTTTAAGTGGTTTGGAAAGTGACAAGTTTTTGAGTCTATTGGGAAGAGGCAGGTCTTATAGGAGTCGAAATTCAATGGTCCTATCCAATATGTATAAATAGTTCAGACACTTTTGTAAATGCTGTACTCCAAGATTTTGTTATAGTCATTAATGTCCCAAAATTCAAATGGAACGAAGATGTAAATGTATCACATCAAGATTGAAGTAGTCAGAAGACTCAGTAAAATCCTCTGCATTTCTAGGATTATTCCCATTCTACGACCATATTCAGTTTCTACCCTATTGCAGAATTTTTGCTGCATCACATTTGAATATATCAGATACTTTGTAGGAATCAAAATCCACCAACTGCTGATATATAAGTGTGTCAGATGTGGAATTCCGATTCGAAATTCGAAAGCATGCTCCTGAACCTGGGAAGGCGGAGCTAAGACAATGATTCCGAACTGGTTGAACTGAGCCCAACCTGGTTGAACGAACTATCCCTAGAAATGAAAATAAAGAATTCACCTTGATGAATGAGACAGAACACCATTTACAGCTCCGCGGGTACCACTGAGGCGTCCAACCCTTCGATCTTGCTCCTTGGGAATACGCATCGCAACAACTTCCTTTTCCATGGCAGCTACTTCTCTCCTCATTTTTTTGGCCTCAACTTCCATTGCCTTATTTAATGTTTCTACCTTCTTCGCCAACATCTGCATGATAAACATCAGACCAATAGAATTGATATACATCTTTACAAGTGTGTATAGATGAGAGAGAGAGAGAGAGAGACTCGAACATATACAAAAATCTCTCACCTCAATTGCATCATCTTTGTCTTTGAGGCTCTGATCTTTCTCACGGCAAACTTTCCGTAAAGTTAGCACCTCTTTCTGTATCATATCGTACAACATTCCAGAAACACAATCGTCTTGTTCTGTTTTTGTTTTATCAATAGAAAATCCATTCTCCTCGTGTGGTTTAATCATCCTACTATGGATTTGATCACCAGCATCAGGGAGTCCATCATATTTCTCAGTTGCATTTGTAACTAGCTTATCTCTGTCCACTGATCTACTTCCACCGTCAAATGACCCAGATGAGATCGTTGCATGTTGTAATAATGCATTAGCATTATTGGACTGAAATGAACCACATTGACCATTTGTTTTCTTGGATAAAAAGCCATTTGACGTAGCTCTGGACAGATTTTCCACTCCACCAAGAGACTGGCGCCGCAAGTGTCCATTGCGTACACTTCTTTCTTCCTTGGGCGTGCGGGAAAAATCGTTAGGAGATGCTTTAAGTTTTTCCTCCAAAATTTTAAATCGCAATTGGTATTTGTCCTGCATAATCAGTCAACCAGCGGACCATCAACCTCAATGAAGTGAAACTATAAAAATGTCCAAAATACCCATCTGCATGCCCAAAATACCCTTCTATAAATGACTGAAAGTACCTGTGCATCAGGATGCCTACATGGGAGGGGTACTTTTGTCTAGACTAGAAACAAGAAAGGAATGACATGTTCATTCCTTAGCCCTTCCAAATGGCAATTCTCCTATTTTGGTGAATGATGAGTGCCTTCTTAATGGGCAGTTCTCATTTAATGGTGAACAGACATCACAATGGGTATTTCATTGGAATGACCATTCCACTCCAATATTCATTCCATTCAACCACAGATAGAAGGTCTCCAATATAAAAAACGAAAAGCAAGGGATAAAAGCAGTTAGCTACTCACTTTCAACTGTGCTTCAGCCTTTGCAGTGCGCTCTGCTATTGCTAGTTTGTCTCGAAGCTGTTGCATCTCTCCCTACAGAGATACAACATACAATATTAGGAACAACTTGTATGACAAGAGAAGGGAAAAGTCAAAACAATTATAAAGTAAATTCTGGAAAGGCGTTCATTTTGGTTCTTCAGGAACATTTTTCAAGCACGGTCTCACTTTATTCTCTCAAGTCTCAAGAAAAATTGAGAAATAGCATTGCACAAGGGAAATATCAAAGACAATTTCCAATGATATGATCCACCGTCCACACGACAACAAGTCTTTCATGAAAAGCCTCTAATTCACCTCATGCGTGATTTAAACGAATTTTTCATTGATTTGTGGAATGGTGTAACCGTGTAGGAGATAACTATTTTGCGGAAAGGTTCCAACTTCTGTTAGTATGCAATTTTAAAATCAGAAGCAACAAGAAGGAAAGCAAATTGCAAAGTATATTTTTACTCCATGTCACAATTCACAAGAAACCATTGGCATCTAACTTGTCACCAATGAATACAATTACAAGCATACATACATGTGTGAAAATTTATCAGAGCTAATATTAATCTGTGTATTTCTTAGGACCATATAACCAGCAAAGAGAACTTAAAAGATAATTTGCTTAACTGATGCAAAACTCTTCATTGAAAGATCCATACAACCTGACTTGTGGCTGTGGTACTAGGCTGGGAAGTGAGAAGCAAAGATATGCACACAGAACACGAAAATGACATGATATGGACATGCGGACATGGATGTGTCGAACACAGTACAAGATTAATAGAATTTAGAGATATATCATAATGTCAACGATAAAACACAAGTATCATTCCATCAAATAAGGACTAAAATAGAAACAATATTGACACAATGAACATGTAAAAACATTCGTCACATACACCCATAATCATTCAAGAACCAAGCATCCATGGCAATTTGGACCAGCCCCAAAGCTCTTTAAAATTGCATTCCCATTCCTAAACACCCGTCTAGGAATTCAATGAAAAGAAGTGCAGGAAGTACAAACAAAGGTGGTGTACGATTGGTTATCTAGAGGGGGGACAAAAGCTGCGAAACTGGGGGCTATGACCAGAGCCCATTGGTTGACATTTATACAGGGCCCAGACCCTGTTGTCTGTCCCTGACATGTTCCCAGCAAGTCCTACTGTCCGATTAAAAATTATCAAACAAAAAATCGGCAGATAGTTGGGCCTGTCTGACACATGCTAGGAGTGTGTCCCACTTATGTATCTGAAATGTGTTGGACAAGGATACATGAGGCTGGAAGACCGTCGACGTGTCCATGCCAAGCCAGCCCTTTCAATGAGTCAAGGAAGATAGCAATTTCCAACCACAGAAAGAGAACTAGAACGATAACATGCCTGAAAGAATCTTCTTTCTTCAAGCCATTGCTTAACAGGCATTACTTTGTCGTTGGCATCTTTCCACTCATTTGCAACTACAACAGCAACCCTATTTGCACTGATCTTTGCTCGAGCAAGTTCTCTATCCAAAATTCTTTTCTCCTCCTACACCAATTTGCAAATAGAACCAGATTCGTCAGTTAACTCTAAATTAGGAATAGCCCCTAGTTAATTCAAGGACCAGTCAAGTATTACAACGTTTAATAGCTTCTTACATTCATCTCTTGCACTTTTCTCTGGTAATCACGCACAGCATTCGCAGCAGCTCCACCAGCCAAAACTGCTTCCTCAAGCTCACGAACAGTTTGGGTTAGTTTTTCAACCTCTGCAACCTTCTGCCGATTCATTTTGTCCAAAATTCTATTTTCCTCCTGAATTGAGAGGAATATAAATACCTCAGATTTCGAGCACTAGCAAATAGCCAAAGTACATGCATTCACTTGCATGGCTAGACAGCAAAAATGGGAACATTCAAACATATAAAAAAACCTGGCATATTTCTATCTGCTTCATTAGCTCTTGGTTTTTGTTTAGTAGATCATCGACCAAGGCTGCTTTTGCCAAAGCCATCTGAACAGTTTTCTCAGCCTCCAACAAAGCAGCCTCCTTAGATTTGGTAAGGCGATCCAATGCTCGGTTATCATCCAGCAACTTTGCCACCTAACAAAGCCCAAAACTCACACATAGTTTAAACACTTACCGTTCATACTTAATTCTATGTTTCTCAAATAATAAATTCTCAGGTGGCTATAGAATTTTCAGAAGCAGGCCCTAGAAAGCTGGAAGACTAAATGAGAAATTTAAAGAAAGAAGCATTTGGAATTGGTTGGGCTTGATGATAGGAGCGCTTCTAGGGCTCTCCTTGATCAAGCTCCTGTTTGGTCTGTGTTCTTTTTGAGTGAACATGTTGTTGATATGTCTTTAATGAAGCCTTTCATTACTTTAGGAGTCAGGACTCAGGAGCACTTCTCCAATTAATAAAATACTTACAAATGGAGTGTAACTTTTGGTCCTTATGTCCTATTTCATGCCATTTTTTATGCTCTCTATGCGGAGTCATTGTTCTAATGCTTTTTATACCGACAGCAGTTCCCGAATCTCCTTTTTCAATTGTTTGAGATTCAGACTTTGTAGCTGCCTGTAAGATAACTGCATACAGGTTCGCAAAATTTTAGATTGAACAAGAAGTTAATCTTTAGTGCAATCTCAAAATATTTTTGTGCATTTTTTGTATCACGATGCAATTCTAGATCAGTGGCTGACTCGCAAATTTCTGTCGCTGGGAGAACGTATAAAAGGTTGATAAAGGAGCACGTTGTTTAACCGAAAAATGGGGGCACAGTGAATATTTTCATGCATGGGAGTCCTGCAGGAAGTACGTATGTGATGGGACACTCTAGAATAAGATGTTTGAAAAGTAATAAAAAATCGCAAAGAGCATTAAAACAATTCTCCAAACTTATCTCTCACTTGATATGTTGAGTTTCAATTCGGTGTGTGATGCCTAGGAACTCATAAACATAAAGGGATGTTTCTGGGAACTATGCAAACTTTCTTATTTCTGTTTTACAGCTTAGCCTTCAATACCCCAACGGACCCAACAGGGTCTTGTTATATTCTACTTAAAAGTCCTTCCCCTTAATTTTAATCAATCACAAAGAAGGAATCGATTTTAATATACATTCTATCTGTTCATACAGTTTGCAGCCTCAAAATTCAGTCTTCCTTTGCCTAACTGAAACCCTTTCTTTGAAACTTTAGACCCTCAAGTTTGTAGCTCGCTAACCTTCTCCCACCTTCTTACAAATAATTAGCCACAAAGACAGTCCACAATCCCATCCTACACCAACTTTTATGCCAGAGAAACTACGAATTTTCCTTCACACTTTCCCATCCCTAGTGATAAGTAGGAACATGTTAAGGTAGGTAGTGACGGTAGGTACATTAAAATGATGCTTATTTGGAAAAGAGTAAACCATGGCAATGCCTTGTGAGCAAAGGAATAAACAACAAATGCATTTATATCTACCTCCAAGCGAGCTAATTTCAGCTCTGCCTCCAGTGGAGCAATAATGGCTTCAATAGGTGGCATCTCGTCATCTTTCTGGGCAGCATGGACTCTTCGAAGGGTTGCTTCTGCAGCAAATTGTGCAGCCAGAGCTGCTTTTTTCTCCTCATTTATCTTCTTAAGCTCTAAGTTCTAGGAAATTATGACGAACTCATAAGTGCATTGAGATTGGAGATTACATCAAATACTGGATGGGGAATGAAACGTTTGAACTGGCAGGGAAAATCACTATACTCAGTACCTTGCTTTCTAGATTATCTTCAGTCGCTTTTAGCTTCTCATCTACTTTCTTCAGCTCTTCACTTAGCTAAAATCAACCAAACTAATCAATCTATTAAAACAAGGAAATCAAAGCAACCTCACAGCAGAAATTAAACCAGATTATAAATCTAACATCTAACATTCCGACCAACTTTGCAAAATGAAATTCGAGACCATTCCATTCCATGTTTATGGACTCAAAGAAATGCCAAATTATGATTTCCATTCACCCATAAAGTAACCCGGTTCTCGATACGAGGAAAATAACTGCAGAAGGTGCTGAAATAAGCAAACTCTTAGAGCTAAAATCAATTGAAGTACCTCTTCTACTGCCTTCTCCTTTAGACGTTCAGAGTACTTCAACGCCTTGATTTCTGCATGTGCATCTCCCAATTCCCTGTCCTTATCTGCAATGTGGAGAAGCAATTTAATGCTATGAGATAAATGGACCAACTCCAAAAATTCGAACTAGGCTCAGTAAGATACTAACTACTTAAAACAAGAGAGAGAGAGAGAGAGAGAGTGAGAGTTTGATAACTTGAGCTTTTAGATGAGTTGGTAGCTAATAATGTAATCCT
>JAOTQK010000018.1:3205613-3221029 GCA_025642025.1 Rhododendron ferrugineum | reverse complement strand
GGACCGATTGGGGGTTAGATTGGGTTGGGCTAAATAAAAAATTGAGCTGGGCTAAAATTGATTCGGCTACAAACATACGTATGATATTATTATTTTTTTTTGGTTTCTGAAAACTTTACCTGGGCTATAGCCCACTGTAGTCCCTTGTATGTTCCGCCCTTGGTGTGAGATTTTAGTGATTTTCCTGCCTGTATACAACCTTTTCAAGTGGAAATTCAATTTTTTTAGTTTGTATGTGATTCGGAGTTAGAAGTTTTGGTTTTTTTAAGGTCTTATTTGTCCTTGTTGGGAAATAAAAATCGAAAATTGGGAAATTCCATGACAGTTTGATGCCTTGTTGATTATTTGGGTTCCAAGCATGTTGCACTTTGGTCTATTGCATGAACAGGTGTTGTTTAATTGTAAACATGATCAATGATTGGTAGCTTTGAATTCTTGAGTGGTTTTTGATGCACTGTGGCTGGTGTGCTGTTGCCGGTTGGTTGCTTCTCTCAAATTGACTGTGTAAAGAGTAGAATGCTCTAGGGGCTTTCTTAGGCAACAAACAAGACACACTTAGGACCAATAACATTAATCACAACAACAAAGCACGACATCCGGCTCACATTATGTTATGACTAAAGTTGAATGCAGAAAGAAGAGCAAAACTGTCGACCCAACTTATAGGGTAGCCAGAAATACATGGACTAGGGGTACATCAATGAACTACAGTATTTCTCTCAAGCCTGTATGTATGAATTTGTGTGCAGATTCTGTGTTCTGTTGCTAGTTTTTCTTTACTATTCATGCCATGTAGATTTCGCCTAGTTATTAATTGTGTAGCGGAGTTTCCAGCTTGTTTGTGTTTCATTTTGTGTGGCACTGGTCTCATTGGAAGATTAATTTGGTATTTAACATCTGCCAGGTCTTTAGTGCTCTGGCAGGGGTATTGTTCCAAAATGGTTTCTCTTTGAAATTAGAGGGACTTATATTTAAGTCCACTGGAGATGATGTGAGTTGGTGGCCACTGACCCTTTTTTGGGAAGACAAATTGAGTCTTAACTTTGTTGTGACCATCAATATTTTTGGCCTGCATATGATCAGATTGAGCCCCTACCCAATGTTTTGGAATTTGGCATGGTTTAACTTTCAAGTTTCAAAGATATGCCATCTCTTGATTTCAGGTAGACTTATGCTGGAGCGGGCAGGGGGCTAAAGACCATTGGGGTCATGTGTCCCCTCTTGGATTTTTGACTCTTACACTTGTATCCCTACAGACTTAAAATATATTTCATTTATGGTCCTAAATATTCGTGCTAGTGCCCCCATAGTATTTGCAATTATTCAAATCATCCAATCTCACAAGCCTCAAAAGCAATACAAAGTTAAAAACAGCCAGTGAATCTCGATTTGACAACTACAGTGTCTTCATACTGGAAAAGTTTGAACATAAAGCTCCAATAGTTTTCTATAGAAGTATTGGGTATCCACTAACAAATTGGAAGTGATAAGAGCATCTCCAATGGGTGTGGACCGTGTGGTAGCTAGTGTATCAGTGACATGTGTTAAGAACTAGCAAACAAATGTGTCTTTTAAGTGATATAATGAGAATGCTACCTTCTTTTACTAGAGTGTTCTAGTTTAGGTGTGTGCTACAAAGTGTGCCAAGTTTGGAGAACTACTTAGCACACTTGAAAATTGAGATAGAGAAGAGAGAAAGGGGGAGAGAGAAAAAGACCATTATTGTATAAGAAATGTGTATTCATTTATGTATATCTTAATACATCTAACCTACTCTTGGACACACTTTAACTACACCATTGTATTACCTATTTTATCTCTAAACTAACACATCCATAATCCACATAAATGTGTTCCACGTAATATATTTTATTAGTTTTTAGCACACATTTTTTGAGAATCCATTGGAGATGCTCTAACGGATTAGAAATATTATAAAGGCTGAAGAAAAGATTTGTTAGTATCTATCCATACTTTTCTATTTTTTTTCTCTTTAAATTTTTGAAGCCCTCAGTAAAAGGTAACAAATATGTTGACAATGAGTTAAGTTCCGAAATGTTTGTGAAACTGCTTTTTTTTGATTGACGATGTTTGTGAAACTGTTGGAGAACATTTGAATGTTCATGGACATGCCTGCATGTTTCAAGAGTCTTCAGTGTTCGACAGGTTGTGGACACAAATCCAACATGCTAGGAGGTGTCCCCACTTTTCTTATGTTAGTTTGTTAGCAGTATGCCGATACTTAGGTGCCTTGTCGTCGTTTCTTTCTTTGTTTTGTTTTAGAGCTTTTAAGATGATTGTTTAATCACGTATTGGCTCATGCATTCGTAGCCAATATTGTCAAACTTAATGGAGAATGTTGAACATCATATTGGTCCTTAGACATGACTAATTTAGCTGAGACATTATTACTTTAGTAACAGTTTTTATTTTTCCAAAGTCATCTTGTTCCACACTTTCAAATACATATTGAGAATACGGACACGGACACAAACAGGAACACGATCACTGGTACGGAACACGGCTATTCTCAAATATAGACATGGACATGGCAGAGGACAGGGACGCCGCTATTCCCATACGTGTCCCTCGCGTTTCTCATATCCAACAGAGTGTCTGACACTGATATGACAATCTCCAGTATTGTCGGTGCTTCATAGGTTCACCCCAAGACATGAATAGATTAGTTGGTGATTTATAAAAAAATTCGTGAAAGGTTAAGTGTGCGTTTCATTTTCTTATCCCCCTAGGATTTTGAACCCATTGACATCTGGTGAGAGAATATTCATTTCTCAAAAAGGTCACTATGTTCCCAAGCCAAGGTAGTTTTTTTCAGTTCTCATTTGTTAAATAGTCTTCTATTGCTTCTCTCATGTCCTTCATTTTCTTGTGTGTTTTGTAATTTCCTGTTAGTTAAAACTTAAAAGTACCATGATAAAGGGGCAAGGGTTGTGGAGATATGCAATCACTTATTCAAAAGTGTTTTGAAATATCATAAGCTTGGGCCTGAGTTTATTCATCATATCTTCTCGCCCACTGGGCCACCATCATGTTTAGTATGAAGGAATTTTCCTATGCGTGTGCTTGAGTGCCAGCAAGGCAACTGTAATGCTCAGCAGGAATTATTGAAACCAAACTTTAATTCAGGTTAGAGTACAAGCTAGTGGTACCTGTGGCTACTGGGCTTCCACCCTCTTGGGTGCAGCATTCCACCACACTGACTAGCAGCGTGATGCTCTCTCAGAACCCCATTTCCATGGTTTGAGGTTTCAAAGTTTTAGTCAATCTTGTTGCGTAACCGAAATATGTTGTAAAACAAAATGTTCTGTAGTGTAAACGTAGAATTGTTTTCATGAGTTGTCGTCGTATTGATCTGCTCCTATATTTGTTTTTGTTGTTGTGTTTTTGCTAAATCGTAGGTCTATATGATTTCAGTACCTTTCGCGCGTGTTGCACTTGTGAACTGACACTTTTATTGGTTTCTACCTTCTTTTGTCAGGTTGCAAACCTGGAAGACATAATATCAGAAAGGGGCGCTTGTGGAGTTGGATTCATTGCCAATTTGGAGAACAAACCCTCATATGACATAATTAAGGATGCTCTTACTGCTCTTGGCTGCATGGAACATCGTGGGGGCTGTGGTGCAGATAATGATTCTGGTGATGGTGCAGGATTGATGACGTCAATCCCATGGGATCTTTTTGACAATTGGGCTAATAAGCAAGGGATTGCTTCCTTTGATAAGCTGCACACTGGTGTTGGAATGGTTTTCCTTCCTAAAGACGACGACCTTACAAAGGAAGCCAAGTCAGGTACCTCTTTAAAGTTACTTGCTCAGTTCACATATTTCATATATGAGTTTTTGTTTATCTGTTATGTACTCGTATATTATAGAACTTATGAGGTGCCACTAGAAAATAGGAACTGTGAAAGGTATGTATCTATTCGTTCTTCATTCTTGTTCGATAGGAATATTGTATCAACTTCCAGTTTATAGGTTTAAGTTTGCCGTTGAAGTGAATACTGGGAACGTCTTACTTTGCAAATTTTGTTCTGGATTCTGTTACCCTTATTTGGTGATTAATACTCTCGAATTGCCAGTCATAATTGTTTCTGTTGGGTTTCTTCATGTATTCTGTTTTCTGAAAGTGGAAAGAATTGTTACTGTAGTTATTGTCAATATCTTTAAACAAGAAGGTCTCGAGGTGCTTGGATGGAGGCCTGTTCCTGTAGATACTTCTGTGGTTGGTTACTATGCAAGAGAAACCATGCCCAATATCCAGCAGGTTTTTGTTCGAGTTGTTGCAGAAGAAAATGTCGATGACATTGAAAGAGAACTCTACGTGTGCCGGAAATTGATTGAAAGAGCAGCAAACTCAGAAACTTGGGGAAATGAACTTTATTTCTGTTCGTTATCCAACCAAACAATAGTTTACAAGGGTATGCTTCGTTCGGAAGTTCTAGGTAGATTCTATTCTGACCTCCAGAATGATCTTTATAAATCCCCTTTTGCCATTTACCATCGGAGGTACAGCACAAATACTAGTCCTAGGTGGCCTCTTGCCCAACCAATGAGGTTACTTGGTCATAATGGAGAGATAAACACCATACAGGTTCCAAATTCCGTACTTGTTATATCTTACCTATTTTAGAGTTTCTTCTTTTTCCTTCTATTTTTGATGCTGAGGTCTTCATGCAGGGTAACTTGAATTGGATGCAATCTCGAGAGACTTCATTGAGCTCTCCTGTCTGGCGTGGTAGGGAAAATGAAATTTGTCCTTATGGCAACTCCAAAGCATCTGATTCTGCGAACCTTGATAGCACAGCAGAAGTATGGGCCATCACTTTTATACTTGTCATGTCTACATAAATACTGTGCTGCTTGAAACTTATGTTTATGGGTGTTTTTTTATAGGTTTGTTTATTGGTGTTTCATATCAATTGACTTTCCAAAAGGAATAATAAGAGGGATCTAAACTGGATTTCATGTATAAGTGATTTGTTAATGGAGTATCTTTGCTTGAACCTTGGTCCCTTGTATCAAAGTTCAAGAATAGAAGTAGTACATTGTACAAGTAACAAACGATCTAACCTGGAGCTAACCTGGTTTCGCTTACTTTGTCCTTTTACATTTGATAAGCTTTTTTATGAACTATCTATATGCGTTTTCCATTTAGTTTCAGTTCGGGGTATTGAGGAAGGGTATGCATGTTGTTTCTCATTTATCTGTTTGTATTCTTAATAAGTACATTATCATTTATCTTTTTTACTTCTGTTTGAACTATTGCAACTGCCCCGGGAAGGCCCTGCCTTTAATTTGCTGTTTCATTCTTAAATTGCTTTACATAGTTCTTGTCTGACTATCTCTTTGCTTTTGCTGTGTTCAGTTGTTAATAAAAAGTGGTCGCAGTCCTGAGGAAGCTCTAATGATTCTCGTCCCAGAGGCTTACAAGAATCATCCAACGTTGATGATTAGTTATCCTGAGGTAATCTATATGTGCAATCAAATTCAAAAGCACCAATATAAATTCTTTTGGAAATTGTTGTCCATGTTCATTCATTGGGTTTTGTTTTGTTTCTTTTGGCTTTTCACATGAAGATGGGAATCCTTTTTACTCGGTCTACTACATTGTGGTTTAGTTGATGGGGACATATGCTTAGTCTCCACCTGAATCTGTTTATTTAACAGGTCTATCTTTTGTCTGTTTATGGTGAAATTTCTAAATTCTAGTTTATTGATGCTCAGAATTTCTCTCTTTCCTTAGGTTGTCGATTTTTACGACTACTACAAAGGTCAGATGGAGGCCTGGGATGGGCCGGCTTTACTCTTATTCAGGTGATTTAGTGGACAAGAACAGTTGTATTAATGAATTCCACAAATAAGAATAGGAGAAAACAAAACGGTTACAAGCCTTGTACAAGTTTGAATGTTTGAACATGATGACTTCTTAGCTTAGTGTGGTTCAGATGGTTTTTGTTTTCCGCTTCTGTGTTGAGTGGAAAATTTTGGATGCTTTCATAGTTCTGTCACGTGTTGTATCAGCTTGTGTATTTGATACTTGTTCACTCCTTTTACGTACCGCTAATTACGTGTGGTTGCTAGCATGATCCGTATCAGTCATATCCTGCAGCTGGTAGTGGCTCCCATTTGGTTCCACTTTTTTGCAGCTTATTTAGCATCATGTTTGAATTCACATGCTTAAGTTTTTGGACTTCGAAATGTTTCTCTTTGGTTCCACTTTTCAGGTTTGAGCTTATTTGCTTCTTCAGCTTGAAAAGCTTAAGACAAGCTGAAAAGGTCAACTTTTTATAAGCTGGGTATTAGATGCTTTCTTAAAGCTACAGTAAACATAGGTGGAAACAAACAGGTCATGTACCATAGATGCCGACATTTCTACTTAATGACAGGAAGAAACTTCCACAATCTTAGTTATACATTTAACTCCATCTGAGCACATCAAACTGTTTGATGATATTTCACATAAATGGCTGTAATATACATGTCTGATTTGCTTTCCTCTATTTTCAGTCTTATTTGTTGCCAAAGGACAGTGAAAGTTTAATTGGATAATACCCCAATTAAATGGACTTGACTTTGATATTATATAATTTATATCCATGCTGGAGGTAGTTATTTAGGATCATTTAACAATGTTCGCAGAAAAACTCACAGATTTATGGTTCTCAAATTATGCAGCTGTAAGCTTAAATTACCTGGAATTGGCCGAGTTTTATGTTTGATTGCGTACTTGCATACTGTCATGGTGTCTAATTGCTATTTTCTTGTCAAATTATCTGAATGGTGGTTCCTTTGTGAACAATCTTAAGGTGCACTTGTACTTTTTTCTTGTTTATGTTCGAATCAAAATATTTTAACTCCGTTTTTTTTTTCCTGTTCTTTCTTTGTCTGTGGGATTGTAGCGATGGAAAAACAGTTGGAGCTTGTCTTGATCGAAATGGACTACGCCCTGCTAGATATTGGCGGACAATAGACAATGTTGTCTATGTTGCATCTGAGGTGTGCTCTGCTTTTGTTTATCACTAATTTTTTCTTCATATAGTAAGAAGTTACAAGGGGTCAATTGGATTGCCTATTGAGTCATTGACTCGACTTTCACTTGTGAGGAGCTCAGCTACATGAACTTGATCTCCAGTTGCCTGTATATGATCAAGGTTTGGGTTTCTAGGATGATCTTACATGATCGTAACTTTGCATTTCTTAGATGATATGTCTATAAATCAAATCAAAATAAAAGGGAGCACAAAATCAGTATTTTCCAGCATACAAGTTAATCTTCTATCCGGTTGATTGCAGCAGTCATAGCTGGATTGTGATGGTATGGTGTTGACTGGATTTGTATGCCAGCCATAACTTAAACGCCATCCGTCAGAGTCATATGCCTTTTTTTTTCCCCCTCACAACCTTGTCGAAACTTGTTTTGCATCATTCATTCACGAAAAGGCAAATTCTTTGAATATCAAATGTTGGCAGTTCAAACATGTAGAAGACAAATCGGGAGCTTAAGTCCTGTAAAGATAAGCCATTCATTACATCTTGTAACTTAAATATTGTGGATGGCTCTTGCAGAAATGATTTATTTGCCTTATACTAACTCCTCTGCCTGCATTTGAATGTGTGCCCTTGGAATCTTCAGAATGGTTTAGAGTCACTATAAGCTATGCCACTAATCAAGCTGTTTTTTTCTTTTTATCTAGGTTGGTGTTCTTCCAATGGATGAATCAAAGGTTATCATGAAAGGTCGTCTTGGACCTGGAATGATGATAACAGTTGATCTACATAGTGGTCAGGTTGGTGTAGTGATTCTATTTTGTTGATTCTTTTGTGTGCAAGTAGAAAGTAGGTTAATAATATATATATGTGCGTCCGCAAGGTATAGGTCTGTGACATCTGTCTTTTTTTATTTTTTATCTCCCTTTGATCAACTCAAGTAGATGTGTTTTTCCCTCTTCTTTTCTGTCAATGCCATCTTGAGTTGGTACTGTTTCATTGTTTTTTGCAAATTGATCTTCCTCCGTGAAATCATGCATATGAATGGAGAAATAAGACATGCCATAGACAATTGGCTTACTTTTGCTGTGTGCTGTTCTGTTGTATATTTGCTAATTCCATTTGTCTTTGCGGACATTGCTATTGGTTGCAACTTGCAAGGATGCTTGGAATGTTTTTGACTTTCTGCAATGAGGTAGTCATCACTAGTTACGAATTTGTAAACAAAATATACACATTCTTCCATCTGACAGTAATTGTATGATTTAGTAGACCAAAAAAATGTTAAATAGAAGTCATATCTATATTACCTCATCAAACTCCAGTTATGAGGCACCATATAGCAACGTGTCATGAAAAAGCAATTAGGTTGCATGCATAAACTCGTTTGTGCTTGCCGGTCAGTAATGTAGGCCTGCAGATTTGTTCGTCGTTGCAACCATATTGGTGAACTGGTTTTATTTTGTAACCCTCAAGCGGCTAGGCAATGGATGAACATAGCTAATGATAGTTGTCTCCTCCGAGCAATCATCAAATTTGGATGATATGACTAATCTGCATCAAGACATTTGTACGTCATCAATGAAGTTTCCTTTTATGCATCTAGCCTTTCAGAGGAGATTTTTGCCGAACACATTTTTGTTTATTCTATTACTCGCTTACCATAGCTAACATACTTTCGTTGAATTCCAGACCTCCACCATTTCACGCCCATAAGGGCCAACTCACATGTGATTGATACATGATAGCAAAAACATTCCTATTAATTTAGGAATATGCTGAACTCCAGAGCCTTTATAATCTAAAGAAATCAAGTCTAAAGCATCCGGTTTGAAAAGGAAACAATTTCTTTTAGCCTAGCAAGCACAATTTTTCATTGTAGTACTCCGTTTCCAATACTAGTACATAGAATCTTAATTGACATATCCCCAATATGTGAGTCTTTTCTTAATAGTTTAGTTATGTCCAGCCTATATTGATGATTCTGACGTGTCTTTACTTTCCAATTAGAATTTCTCGTTTTGTTGTGAAGATGCTCCTGATTTAAGGCGAATGTTACTTAGGTCAAGTCGAGAATGTACTCCACCACCTTATAGTTTGTTGAATTGATATCTTAAACTGCTTGAATTTCAGGTTTATGAGAACACAGAAGTTAAGAAACGTGTTGCCTCATCACATCCTTATGGAAAGTGGGTGAATGAAAGCTTGCGTTCCCTGAAGCCTGCGAACTTCCTTTCTGCAACAGTGATGGAAAATGAAGCAATATTAAGACGCCAACAGTAAGTATTTTGGATCTTATCTTGCAAAATGCTGCATTCTTTTTGTCTCTTGAATGTTTTATGCCTTAGGTGATTAGTCTCAATCTGTCCCATTATTTTCTTGGAGTGGTTAAGTTCTGTTACAGATAGAATTTTGTAATCTTCCTCTTGGATTTTGTGTGCGCTTGAAAAATCACCTAAAGAAAGACTTATAATTACTGGGCAATATGGTTCTGATATTTCCTTGTTGACTCCACTAATAGTTATCATGAGCAAAAGTTTTTGGTACTACAACTCCTTTGAATGTGTTATATGGCTTGCCGAAGTAGAAATAAATGAATCTGGAAGCTTGTGAAGAATAGGCGACATAGGAGAACATGGGGACGCTGTACACATTATTGGTCAATGTTAAGAAGTTTTTTGTATCACACACTTAGAGCACTGATGTGTTATGCCTTAAAAGAGGGTAAATAAGAAACAGTATCTTTAGTGTGAACCATATTTCTCATATCAGAGAAGTCATGCTTCAGTGTTTCGTATCAAAAGAACAGATGCCATAGTTTTCGGGCGCTGTGTAATTTTAACTATATCATTATTTAAGTTTTGCCTTGAAAGTATAATCTAACTAAGTTATGATTGCATTAGCTGAAGATGGAGTTTGTTGAAAGACAAATTGCCTCATGCTTCACATGATTTGGTTTGCAGTCCCGGGCAAGCCACCAGCTTGTATCTGGGAAAAATGGCCGTCTTATGTTTTAAGTTGCTAGATGCTGTACTAGGCATGCCACCAGTACGAACAATGAAATTTGTCTATTTGGTGCTAATGGAGTCCAAAAAATTTATGGTCTGCTCTGCATCTAGAACTTCATGAATCAGGAGCAATTCTACTTGAAATATCGTACTAGGTCCTTCTCAGTTCACATTCCTTTTGAAAATTTCAGTCTGTTTTTGTAGAAGGACCACTCTACTGAATTTACAGTTCGATTCCCACCAGAAGGTTATGTACTTATTGCCCTTTTCCCATCTTCAAAAGGCATTGATTCTTAGCTTTTTAATGGGAGCAGGGCATATGGATACTCCAGCGAGGATGTCCAAATGGTAATCGAAAACATGGCTGCCCAAGGGAAGGAGCCCACATTCTGCATGGGAGATGATATTCCGCTTGCAATATTGTCTCAGAGGTCACACATGCTTTATGATTACTTCAAGCAACGGTTTGCTCAGGTTTGACATTTTTTTGGGTTCACTTTGTTTGACCAAAACAGGGAATTGTAGTTCCCTGAAAGAGTTCAGTTTCCCTTTTGTTCGTTTTAACCGTCATATTTTGTTGATTTTATTATGGGAATTAATTTTTTTTGGATCTTATGTACTCTTGGTTTCTATGTGCATATTTCAGGTTACAAATCCTGCTATCGATCCTCTAAGAGAAGGATTAGTCATGTCTCTTGAAGTTAATATTGGGAAGCGCGGAAACATATTAGAGGTTGGACCTGAGAATGTCTCTCAGGTTCATTCCCACTTCCATTGTCTTGGCTTTTCAGATACATTCTTATCGGATTATTAGCTCCCTCTGACATCTTTGCTAGTACTTGTATTATTTCTTGCTTTTTAGAGCCTAATTATTATCTTGGACCAGGTTATTTTGCCTAGTCCTGTGCTGAATGAAGGGGAGCTTGACTTGTTGCTGAAAGATCCCTACCTGAAGCCCCAAGTCTTGCCAACATTTTTTGATATAAGGAAAGGAGTTGAAGGTTCCTTGGAAAAGACATTGAATAAACTATGTGAAGCTGCCGATGAGGCTGTAAGAAATGGTTCCCAGTTGCTTGTTCTCTCTGACAGGTCTGATGAGCTGGTGAGCAGCCTTATATATCGTCCATGTCATGATCTGCATTTCCAATGGGAATATTTCTACCTCTCTTTCTCTCATGATGTCATGTACGACCTAGTTTGTTAGTGTAATACGTTTTAGTTTCTTTTCTTTTTTTAAATAAAGCAGCAAAAAAAGAAATACAAGAAAATACGAAGGGGACAAGAAGTCCATCAAGTACAAAGGAAAACGTAATAACAAATTAGATTTTGCACATAACGAAATTAAACTTTGATAAGATGTGGAAAGGAGGCTTGTTTCGTGATGACATTTGTTGCATAATTCCTAATTGACCATTTTTATGGTTAATGATTTTTTTACTCAGGAGCCCACTCGGCCTGCCATTCCAATACTTCTTGCTGTTGGTGCTGTGCATCAGCACTTGATTCAAAATGGCCTGCGAATGTCTGCTTCAATTGTAGCAGACACTGCTCAGTGCTTCAGTACTCATCAGTTTGCATGTTTGATAGGCTATGGTGCAAGGTTGTTTCGCATCTTTATGACTCTGATCCTTTCGTTCGTTTACCTTAATGCTTAGAAGTGTTTGGTTTTCGTCGTACACTTTCAACAAATCATATGTCTGATGTGCGCATGCTTCAAGTAGCCCTACCCTTCAAGAGAAAATGTACTATTTATTATATGTGCTAATATTCTTTGGTTTCATCTTGGTTCCATAATCTTTTCATATCTTAACCTATATATTCATTTGTACCCATATGTGTTGTGTTTATGTGTATGCATAATTTTTGTTTATATATTTACCTCCAGTCCTCCCTTCGCCCATACCCCCGCGGGTTCTGTTATTATTGTTGTATGCATTTATATGTGAATTTACGTGTATATTTATGTTTATTTTTGTACATGTACTTATTCATATTGCATTTGATTTAAACAAACACCTATATATTTTTATGTTTTCTTAAGTGAGAATCTTGTGTAAAGAAAACAGAGATTGCAAATGATAAGGAGGGCCTACCCTCCTTTTTAGTGAATTGGGGTCTGAGGAAGTCCAAAAACATAGCCACAGATAAGCCACATTCTACAAAAGAAAAAGAAGATGAGGAAATGATTAAGGTAGAGGATTTGACATTTTGGGAAGCTTTCACTCTCACTTGATCTTTGAATTTGATGCCTTTAAAGTATTGCTAAAGCATCCAACTCAAAACCGATTGACAAGATTGAAAAGGTCGTCGAGGGTCGTATACTAGTTTTGGAGGTAATCACTTACCATTGTGAGCCACTACCCCCCACTTACACGTGTGGAGGTAAACAAAAGCTCTGACAGCCTAATATTGATATCATAATCAATTGGCAATGAGCAAAGAGGTCACCTAAATTCATATAGTACTAGTTTTGGAGGTGATAACTAGTCATTTTAGGACAAGCTTTAACATGTGCTACAGTTTCTAACTTGCCATAAGAAGTAAACCATTACTTACCAAGCTAGCTTGTAAATGACTTGCGAATTTTCCACTAAATTTTCCAGCTGCCTAAGTAATTTCCTGATGCTGGGGATAAAGAGTAGACGAAATTGAGTTGTGATTATAGAGCCTGACTCCTCTTGAAAAGGGACAGTCAAACGAGGGATCTATTCACCCTCTCGATGGAAATGCAAAAAAGAAGCACAATGACTGCCCTCTCCTGTAAATCCTTAACTCTTACCTTCCCTTTACCTTCCCTCTGATGGCCATCCAAAAAACATAACTCTCTCTGAGTATTCTTGGAAACCGAACAAACAAAAGCCAAAAGACCAGTAGGACGATGTGATCGCAAAGTATTTCGAGTAAAAGAAGCATTAAACAGATATGTTTTTTATTGGCTGTTTTCCCCTCATTTTCCTAGTTTTCAAAGTTGTGCTTTCGCTTCACGATACTCCACAGTGCACTCTTAACCAGAAACGTACATATCTTGGATAGACTGCATAGATGTCAACCGACTCATATTGATGAATACTTGAATTATATAACCTTTGTTTGATAATGGTATATGACTTGCATGTGGATTCCAATGTGTAATGAGTGCTTCAGTTAGGCCAAAGCCTAGTGTGTTAAAGATGGGAGGGCTAGCAATGCTGGATCACAGTTGTTGATTTGTCAAATTACAAGTTTTAATATTTTTGGATTATATATTTTTGAGTAAGATGCATGTATGATGCACACTTTATAATCCTTGTAAATATCTTATGGATGAAATCTGAGAAGACTTTTGTCAATGAGAACATTTCTTAGCAAGTTTCTCTTGCTTGGAGAGGGTGTTTTCTTGCATGTTGCTTGGGAGTGGTAAGTGACATCAGCAATTAGCTCATCAGGCAGCATGCGAGTTGCATATGGTGTTATTCCTTAACCAGTTTAGTATGAAGCCCGATTTTTGCTTTGGGCATTAGGAGTAAGAATTTGAGGGTACCTGTTGGTGAAATATATTTTTACCTGCTGTAAGGATCATTCTGTCACGTTAAGTGACAATAACAATCATGTGCTTACATGTGGATGTTGCAGGTCCTTCCTGTTAGCAGTCCATGAACTGCAGGCAAGGGAATGAACATCCTGAATCATCCCCTTTTGTTATTCCTTTAAATTATTTAGGACTTCAATCACAAAGGATCCGTATATGGTGCACTTAGTTGTAGTGTTGCTACTCTTCCCACTTCTAATTTTGCTCATTAAAATCATTACATCTGTTTGTTATCTTGTTTATGCATCAATATTTTCCTTTATACTTTCAGTGCCATATGTCCGTACTTGGCGTTGGAGACATGCAGGCAATGGCGTTTGAGCACTAAAACAGTGAACCTGATGCGTAATGGAAAGATGCCGACAGTTACGATTGAACAGGCTCAAAAGAACTTCTGCAAGGTCTGTGCATCAGTGCTGGAAGGAATACCTTTCTATTTTATATACGTACTGTCACTGTTTACCATATTTATTATGCCTAAATAGCTGGGCGGAACTTTTTATGTTTTCGTTTGCTTTTGGTGAATTAGTCAGTTGTTGTGTACTTTAAATAATTGATATGTTTGGTGTCACTCCCATTTTGATTCCCTTGATTGCTTTCGTTTCATGATTTGACATGAATACTCGATAATGAGCTGGACTATGGTGGGGGCTGTTGAAATGCCTTGACGGTCTGGACTATAGTTATTTGAATGATAGATCCAGAATGACATTTGGTGCCAGCAGTAATAGATTTTATGAGAATATTACTTCTTGATGTTGTCCTACTCCTGTCACTAATTTGCTAGGGAGCGGTCAAATGCAATGACTGTAGCATCATGTAAGTGCGTTCGAAGATATACTTTATGTGAACACTGCTAACTCTGCACAATAGAGAGGTGTTTCTCCACATATAATGCGGGAAATGCCAATCAAAGGCCTGGATTTAATCTAAGTAACCTTTAGTCTATGTTATCACATATGGTTCTTTATTGAGGGTGTAATTTCCAATATGCTTCCATAGCTTTCAAATCCATTCTTGTTGCATTTCTGGCCCACCAAGTGAAACCTGTGGTTTCTTGGTCACGACTAGTTAAAGCTAAAGTTCCATTAAAGAGCGTTTCCACGGGGTAGAACCTCCTGAGGGAATATTAGGTTTTTATGAGGCTGTTTCCTTCTATTGTTTTATTTCCTTAAATAATACTTATGGTGACTGTAAGTTGGATTGGGAATTGTTAATTCCTATGAGTTGGCAAGCATTTTTAGCTTTCTATGCTTTTCCATAAAGTGATTTCTCACGGGAGAATGCCTTCCTTTTTTTATTACTAATATTCATGTGCAGTGTTTGCGTTGAATTGTTGCCCTCAAATTTCCCATTGCCCTCTTTTTCTTGTCATTAACAATTGTTTGTAGCTCATCAAGACAATGAAAAATCACTGGTGGATACCATTGCTTTGAGTTATGAGTGGCTTGGAACAGCTATATTCCTTGTGTCAAATCTTTGTTGTGACCATGAATCTTCTTAGTTTATTGATTTGTGATAGCTGGTATGGGTAATTCTTGGGCTTTCAGCTCCATTATATATATATATATTGATGTTATTTCAACCCTTATGTGGCACTCACGTGCTGAGCGGTATTTGAAGAAATTTTGGTGTTTTTCACGTCTAGTTATTCCAAAATATTCTGAAGACATGGAGTGCATCAATTTTTTTTAATTTCGTTGTCAACTTCATATTTCCCCTTCTCGTCCTTAACATTAGAAGCTAAGAAGCACGGATACGATACGGATACGCGGATACGTGATTTTTCCAAAAAGTAGGATACGATACGTTGAATATAAAATTAATTTTT
>JAOTQK010000018.1:3190130-3205513 GCA_025642025.1 Rhododendron ferrugineum | reverse complement strand
TCGTCATCGTTGTCGAGAGACGAGTGAGAGATACCGTCGTCTTTTTTCTGCCTTTCGTTCTTCTCTGTTTTCGACTTGTCCAGGTAGGGGAAATAAATTTAAAGTTCTAATTGCAGTTTTGACCCATATATTTTAAGTAATAACATTTTTACCCCGCGCGTATCCATAACGTATCCGAGTGTATCCAAAACGTATTCATAACGTATCTGAGCGTATCCAAAACGTATCGGGGTACCAAAAATTAAATCTAAAAACAGGTTACTCTAAAAAAAAAACGTATCAGATACGTATCCGGAACGTATCTGAGTGTATCCGTATCCGATACGCGTACGGTACGAGATACGGAGGCTAAAAAAGAGTATCCGTGCTTCATAGATTAGAAGCAGTTAGTATTTGTTTTATCTCAATGCTATTTGTTTTCTTGTCTCTTCATATTGCCCCGCTCACTGAATATTAACAGCAATTAGCAAATACAAGAGATGGATACATTTCACTTGATCCCTGGAAGCTGGAATAAGGAAAATAAGCCTTCGAAATTTCTCCATAGTTTGATTTTGGTGTAACTCAACAACTCATAAAAGTTTAGACAAATGGATTCCATACAGTTCATTGACATATAACACATTTGAGTTCATTAATAGAAGATTGAGGGATAACTAGTGACAAGAAAGGGGAGAAACCTTGAGCCAGTAGGGGCCTTGAAACCACAAGGATAATAGAGAACAAAGAAGGAGAAGAGAAGGGGCAATAGGTGGGAGAGGAGTACATGACTGTCTCCTCCGACCAACTTAGGGTTTCTTATATCATTTTTTACCTCCACAATGACACTGCTCAATCTAAAATATATGCTCTTAAAACCCTTACATGCAATTATATTGACAGATCTGAAGAATCATTGTATCAATTGTCAGCTAAAAACAGCCTTAAAATTTCCCCAAACTCTGCAATCTAGTTGACTGGTAGCCTTCAGTGATCTGGGCATGTAATTGGTATATGTGGCTGCTGAATGAAGGTGGTTTAGGTTAGGCTAATATTCGTATCATTGTCAGAAAAGTAGTTGGAAATTTACCTTGAGCATTCTCTTCTATTGCTTTGGTGAATGGTGACACCAGAAATTGTGGTTGAGAATATGATTTTTCCTACATAACTGCCCCCCTTACTGATAGCACTGCATGCATCTGACCCCTCTGCATACCCTGCAGTGGTGGAAGCATCTTGAACGGTGCTCTTTACGTAATATCTCAGTCATCCTAATTGAGTGGTAGTAACTTTATTACATTTGGATTATTTAATTGAGAGAGCACACTTAAAATACATCAACCTTTGACAGGTTTATTAAATTGTATTTCCACCTTAAATATTCAATAGAAAAATTGCAGTAGCACTAACGATGAAAATGACAGCAATAGTGAACAATGCGAGTCCGTTTGATTTCTTGTTTCAAAATCTAAATGCGGCTCAATAGTCATTGAAGAAGAGCTGGTAGGAATTTTGAATAGAAATTAACTTGTCAAGATGCTTGTAATTGTCTGCTTTCTGTCAAGATTGACATGGATATGATCTGCTACACGATTTGCATTGTAGTTTTTCTTAAATTTCTCTGTATTTTATATTCATATTAGTCTTGTTTCATGAGCAGTTTAATTTTTTCTGTCCTTGTGGATTTCCAACCGATTGTTTTGGAGTTAGTTGACTGTTATGAACTCATCATCTTGAAGACAGTATATTGATTGTAAACATTTTGCAGTCTGTTAAATCTGGTCTACTGAAGATTCTCTCCAAAATGGGAATCTCATTGCTGTCAAGGTATGTGGCTGATTTCTTTGTTCTTTTGATTAATGTCTTTATCCACCAGCATTTGTTTGCTTTGCTTCCAAATTCTAAGGGTAGCTCATTGACAAGTTTCTTTGATTTAGTTATTGTGGTGCACAGATATTTGAAATTTACGGATTAGGAAAAGAGATTGTTGATCTTGCTTTTTGTGGAAGTGTATCTAGCATTGGTGGACTAACTCTGGATGAGGTACGAGACATAAATCAAAATGATCACTTATTCTCTAGCTTTTTGGTTTAGTTCATCTGCACTTCCTTTCTTTAGAACATGAGACGTGTCTTGTGATTAGAATCTTTAAGTCTGAAAGACTGAACTCATCCAGTCAGACTGAGCTAGGAATGTATTATTCTTCTGAACATATGGTTGACTGAGTTCTTCTCATCTTCTCTTGGATTTTTTTTTTCTGTCCTATATTCATTTATTTGCCTCAGCAAAATATATTTGTTGGGCAGTTGTGTCGAAGGAACAAAAAATTCTGTTCATTTCCATCAAAACAGTTGTATTGCTTTTTATTCCTAGGGGACCAAACAAAACATGTGACACTCGAACACTGGCTAAATTAACACAATCCACCTTACTTAAGTAACTTAACTGATAAGTTATTAAGTTGTGTCTTGGCAAGAATTTAGTGTCCATGTATTGGAGGTATATATAATTCGAACGAGAAATTTACAAGTTAAAAATGGAATAGAGGACTAACAATAAGGTATAAAGGGAGTATTAATAAGCCATGTGGGCTCGTTGTAACTAGTTTTTTTCCTCGAAATGTAGCTGGGTGCTCTGGTTCTCTATGCTTGGGTTATGGTTTCCTCACTTTTTCTAGGTTTCTGAGTTCTATAAGCAGTTGAATAGTATTGAATAAAGCTATTGAGCCCTTCATTCAGTATAGGTTTGTGAAATCCTTATATCTTTCAGCTGGCAAGGGAGACACTATCATTTTGGGTGAAGGCTTTCTCTGAGGATACAGCTAAAAGGCTAGAAAATTTCGGTTTTATACAATTCAGACCAGGAGGTAACCTTTTGTCATCAAGCATCTTTATGTTTTCAGCATATGCATGGTTATAATTTTGTTCATTACTTGTGCTTTTCGGGCACTGTCACGTAGTTGAAACTATAGGACAAACAGGTTGGGCAAGGGTTGAGACACGATCAAAATCCAAGCAAAGATTGAGGGCTTCATCTCTATACTAATCTTAGTTATTTTAGCTGGTGGAGTACAGCTGTAACATTTCTTGGGTAGAAAATAGTGTAATTGATAACATTAGTCAACTTAGATAAGTTGTTAAGAGGGAAGTTGCCTTTATTCTATAGTCCCATCAAATGTGGCTTGGGTCTCCTCTGTAGGCGGGCTAAACACGTGTAAATATTTTAATTATGAGGCAGGCCGTGCGATTTACGTCAGTGGACTATGACCAACTGCTAGCTGTTGAGTTCGTGGAGAAATTATCTCATTTAGAGTTGTGAGGTGTCAATATTTTCTAAAATGGGGATGATGGGATTTTCTAAAGTATTTGACGTCGAGCGTCCCTACTTTTTTCTCAATTCCACTAATATAAGGTTAGATATCGTAACTATGTTCACAATAACTAGTAAAAGGGAGAAGAACACTCACCTTGTGAAGAGTTCTAAGTAATATGAAGTTTGTAAGCGTGAGGGCTCCCTCACTTAAATAACTAGTTTTTGGGGTTGAGTTCTATCCAAGATCGCGTAGCACACCTGATTCTAATTATATATAGAGAATATAGCAGAAGATCCTCCCACTACTGACAATGGCTGAAATTGCATACTCAAATCAGGCTTCTATTGTATTTTGAGGGCCTAATAGTGACATACTTTTTCCGATGACGCAGTCGGTTGAGAATATAAATAATAATGTTGATACTCTCTCTAAAAACTTAAGCTTTTAGATGAGTTGGTGGTTAACAATCTAATATGGTATCAGAGCTAGCAATAAATCCTGTGTTAGCATCTCACCGCCTACCTAATGATTAAAATTTACACATGGTTAGCCCTCTTATGGGGAGAGCTTGCCTACACGTGAGGGGGCGTGTTGGTAGTTAACAATCTGATATGAATGTTAAGGAAATAGAGTCCCACATTGCTTGGGAGTGGAAGGGGTGATCACTTAATAACATTTGGGACTTCTCCACCCATTGCCAATTGGCCTTGAGATGGATATAAAGTTTCCACATGGTATCAGACCGGGGCCCATTCCACCCTGCATTTAAAAAAAATTCATAATCCACACCCACGATGTCAAACCAGCAAAAAGGCTGCATGATGATAGACCTAAAAAGAGGCTACACGTGATAAACCTCAAACGCGGCTGCATGTGAGTGGGGATGTTAAGGAAAAAGAGTCCCACATTGCTTGAGAGTGAAATGGGTGATCACTTGATAACATTTGGGATCTCTCCACTCATTGCAAATGAGATGGATATAAAGTTTCCACACGGTTCATGCATGATATTGCCCTGTCTCACTACATTTTCTCCACAGCATGATTTGATAACTATAAATGTTTGCAGCTTGGTCCTTTCTTCCATGTCAAATTATGCTGACTCTCTCTCTCTCTCTCTGAAAAGGGGAATATCACGGAAACAACCCAGAGATGTCAAAACTGCTTCACAAAGCTGTTCGCCAAAAGAGTGAAAGTGCTTATTCAGTGTATCAGCAACATTTGGCTAACCGACCTGTGAATGTTAGTTGCTGATGTGATGTCCTGTTATTTCTTGATATTTTCCATTGTTTTCTTAGATTATGAGAAACCAATGTCTTGAAGACATGTTCAAGTCAACTTCTCTTGTTCTTTTCTACTTAGGTTCTTCGCGATCTTCTTGAGTTTAAAAGTGATCGTTCCCCAATTCCAGTTGGAAAGGTTGAATCTGCTTTGTCTATTGTCCAACGGTTCTGTACTGGTGGAATGTCGCTAGGAGCTATTTCTAGGGAAACTCACGAAGCAATTGCTATCGCAATGAATAGATTGGGTGGAAAATCTAATTCAGGAGAAGGTGGTGAGGTAATCTGCTTAGTGCACAATCATTTTCAGTCTGGTTTCCCTTCGATTGAATTTGATGAGTTCATTTTTGTCCATTCTTAGATCCATTCTGTCTTAGTTGTTTGCGCAAGTATCAAATGCATGTCGTTTTCAAATCCAGGACCCAGTTCGATGGAGCCCCCTTACCGATGTTGTTGATGGCTACTCTCCAACACTGCCTCATCTGAAAGGTCTTCAAAATGGGGACACTGCTACAAGTGCTATCAAGCAGGTCAATAGTGGTTAATCCTCTCTTTCAAACAATTTAGTTAAGGATTCTTGGATTGATATTGTTAGCATTTAGTTACAGTGCTTACGTCGGTGGCTCAGTGCCTTTGCAATCTCATGTGAGATTTGCTATAAAGTAATGGTCTCTGTCACCGTAAATTGTCCTATGGAGAATAGGCAGGTGTATAATCTCATGCCATGTGCAAGCATCCTTCAAAAAAAAAATTGTTGCATATCTCTCAGGTTGCTTCTGGACGTTTTGGTGTCACTCCAACATTCTTGGTCAATGCCGATCAATTAGAGATCAAAATAGCCCAGGGTGCAAAGCCTGGTGAAGGGGGTCAATTGCCAGGAAAAAAAGTTAGCGCATATATTGCAAGACTAAGAAATTCTAAGCCGGGTGTTCCGCTTATATCTCCACCTCCCCACCATGATATCTATTCTATCGAGGATCTTGCCCAATTGATTTTCGACCTCCATCAGGTAAACTATGATCTTCTTTGATCTTCTCTTAATCTTAATGTTACATGATTCTAGATTCATGATAGTAATGATCTCTAATTTCTAATCAATTGACAGGTCAACCCTAAGGCCAAGGTATCGGTAAAGCTTGTTGCCGAAGCTGGAATAGGTACTGTTGCTTCTGGGGTTGCAAAGGCTAATGCCGATGTCATACAGGTATTACAAGTGACTGGTATTTACACTTGTTGGGATGATATTTCCATATGTTTTCCTTTTGCGTGCTCTTATCAGTTTAGTAAATAAGGGGGTTTCTGGCTGATTGCCCGACATGGTTTTCAAGAAAGCCCGCTACTGTTACGTTGGGTTATAGTGGTGTGAGACTGGATTTCACATGCGTAATGGCTGCAACGGTAACATTATGCCCGTAAATCATTACATAACAGTGGGCGTAAGGTTACAATAAGTATTTGAGCTTGTATGTCATTCGTTGTACTTTTGTTACTTGTACAACTTGAAAATATTTGTTATGCCATTTTAAGTTCGAGTGGGGTTCTTTTTTCAAATATTTATCTATCTTTGAGTTGCTACGATTAGAGTTTCAAATGTTTTCTGTCAGTAGTCAATTATTGATTTTTCTGTCAGTTATAGATAAAGATTACTCTGTAATGTTAACTTTTTATGGGCATTCATTGCGTCGTGGTGTTTCAAACTCACATGTCACGCATGTTGAATAAACAATAAACAAAATCTGCCCAAAATCATGTTAAACCTGAGCAAATGTGATTTTAGAGGGAAAATGGGTGCATAGTAAGTTTCTGTGAGGTTGTGGGGGTAAGGAACAAAAATCACTGCTTCAGTCGTGGCCACAGTTGGTACAGCAGTTACATGCTGAACTATATCACCACTAGGTATACAGGGACCACAACCACTTTTTGAAACTGTTTGTGTGGGTGCATCCTCTCGGGCGGAACCCTATTGCCCCATTAGCAGGCCATTTAGCCCCATTGGAAGTTATCTTTCTATAATGGGGAGTTTTTATGTCTCTCTCTTGCTGACATGACAGCAATTTAGAGATACACTCTGATACCGACCACATAATGAACAGAGCCCAAACTGAAAATTTCCACTTCTGTAAATTAGTTATCAGCAGAAGGTTTCTTTGAAGCCTAAAAAGTTGTGCAATTAGTGATAAGATATGATGAAGTTCTACATTGTCTATCAACCTACCAGAACGTACTTAGTTTTTCTGGGCTGGATGCTGGCTAGTGTAAGGAAAATTTAAGTATGTATCTGTACTGCGCTCGAACTATTAGCATTCTTAGCTTGCACTACCTCTTTGACCCTAACAATCAGAGTTTTTTTTTTGGTAAGTGAGACATTTTATACCAACCAAAACCAAGAGTACAAATGGAATACAACCAGCAAAACAATGCAAAGCAACAAAGAAACTACCAACTGAAGGACCACACCCAAAACCAACAAGAGGATCAAGCATTCTATGGGCTACACAGCCAATGGTTTTCCTGGGAACTAGGGACTTGTTTCCAAGAGCTTACTCTGTATCACACTAACAATCAATAGTGTGTAGCATCTTAGACTTTGTTACTTAAGTATATTTTGGTGCTCTTTTAATGTAATTCAACTACATGGATACTTTGGTCTTAAGATTTTATGGAATAATACAACATTAAGGGCCAACTTATCTGCTCAAGTTTGATACAAAACAAAACCATTGGATACTCTTTGGGAAATTGTGCTTTGACCTTTTTTCTTTCTTTGGAAGGTTACTTTCAGTTTTTCCTTTCTTAACTCGAAAATGAGTTTGAAACTTCAGAGCACAAAGTTTTTGTCTTATTCATACCCTATCATCTAGATGATTACTGAAAATGGTATCTGCCATAAAAGAATGTCTTGTAAAACCAAGGTTTATTTCTCATTTCTTAGGTATTAGGGTTTCATGCGATACAATAAAATATAATCATAGTGGCAGCTGACCAGTATATGTACCCTGGCTTGCAGATATCAGGGCACGACGGGGGAACTGGAGCCAGCCCTATAAGTTCCATTAAGCATGCTGGTGGTCCCTGGGAACTTGGACTTACAGAGTCACACCAGGTTTGTTCACAATTAAAGTACTATGGATTCTTCCTAGAAATTCTACCAGGAATATTCAAGTTCGTATTGTGACAGACACTCCTTCAAAATGGACTGAGAGAGAGGGTCATCCTACGAGTCGACGGGGGCTTCAAAAGTGGGATTGATGTCCTAATGGCTGCTGCAATGGGTGCTGATGAGTATGGTTTTGGTTCTGTAGCAATGATTGCTACTGGTTGTGTTATGGCTCGGATCTGTCATACAAATAATTGTCCTGTTGGTGTTGCCAGTCAGGTAATTCGGTTTACAACAAGTTCAAGTTCCTCTGCCATTTTCTCACATACATTGATTTGTTGGTGTTTTTCTATCTCTTACTATATTTTTCAGAGGGAAGAATTACGAGCTCGTTTCCCTGGTGTGCCTGGTGATCTTGTCAACTTCTTTCTATATGTTGCTGAAGAGGTAATCTACACGCCTGGCTCTCAAAGGTTTGATGGATTTAGTGCGTCATGCGTAGACTCTCCAGCTTTCTAGAGGCGCCATCATGTAGCTCCACGACGATTTCTGGCTCACCAAATTTTCTCATCTCTCTCTCATGCACGCATGCAATTAGCACTCCAAATCTTGGGGTACTTGGTAGTGGAGATTTGAAACAATAAAACAGAGGGTGGTTGTAGGTTATAGCAGTAATGGTGCAGTGTTTGATCATTGGTAGGTTGTGGGTGTTAGTGTTACTCAGGAGAATTCAACGCCAAAAGTTCGCTATTAAAGTGATGGTTTCCTCAAGCTTATATATGGCATTCTCCCATTACGCTCACACGTAGGCAATGTGGGACTTCGGTTCATACCATGTCTCATGCATGGCGTGCTGCTTGCCCATGGTAGCACTTGTTGCGTGTAGGTCATGGACATTCACCCTACCCATCCCCGGATGTTCCAGCTGATATCATTTAATCGGACTTGGATAGAACTCAACTCTAAAAGCTAGCTATAAAAGTGAGGATGCCCCCTAGCTTATATAGTTGGCATATTGCAGATTGTCATACCAAGGCAATGGGGAAATTTGCTTCACAGTGGGCTGGTTGTGGATGTTCGGCTTCAAACTTAGGAATTGGGGATGAGATGTGTGGGTTTGTTTGGCATAAACTACAAGCATAACAACATAAGATCGTATTTTTTCCCTGACAACTCTGACTAACAGGTCAATGTTACTTCATAAACTATAAAGCGAGTCACTGCAGTTGTTGGAAACCTCAAGCATGGTCAATTTAATTTAAGGATAGGTCATTTCTTTGAGCTCCTTGAAAATGCATGAATAGAAGACTGGATTGGTGTTGATGTTTGGATTAGCTAATGACCTGGTCTTTAATGCCGGATCATGTTCTTTCGTCTACATAATTTGATATCTTTAGTTGCCTTCTTTCACTCTACATGCAGTAACGGTCAATAATGTTATCTTTTTTCCTTTTGGTCAGGTAAGGGGTATCTTGGCACAACTAGGCTACAAGAAGTTGGATGATATAATTGGCCGAACGGATCTACTAAGACCTCGAGATATATCATTGATGAAAACACAACATCTTGATCTCGGTTATATTCTTTCTGTATGTATTGGAACATCTAATCGTGTTTCCGTATTCCCTTTTCCCTATCATCGTAAAATTGATTTGTTCTAGACTTGGTTCTGAAATAAAATACATCTTTCCTATTCTAACTTTATACAGAATGTTGGGTTACCAAAGTGGAGCAGTACGAAAATAAGACTTCAGGATGTTCATAGCAATGGCCCTGTTTTAGATGATGTCTTACTCTCAGATCCCGAGGTAAACTTTGATGACTATCGTATGTATCTGTTTGCAACATTATCATTCTCAATTTGTTGAAATCCAAATGTTTATGTTGGAATGCCTAATGATAAGTCTTTCGAACTGTTTTTCTACGTATTTTTCTATTCTTACAGAAGTTATTGGTTGGTAAATTTAGCCCTTTCCTTTAGAAAAGTTCATGACATGACTGTGCAAGTTTTTAGCATCAACAAAGTTTTTTTAGCTGAAAAGTTGTGGGTTCTTGATTTACCTAGTCTGCTACGTGGTATGGTAGGGCCTAGGTGAATGCACAGAGTTAAGTTTCGGTTCTATTCTTTCTCCATAGAGAATTTAAACTGTCTTGTCTTTTTTCTAAGAATATACATTTCACATTCTCATTTCAAAACTAAACTACTTGGTACTAATCCAACCTAGGAAGCACATCTGTGGATAGGTGTTAAGGATTCGATATGCACACGGCAATGCTACTAAACTTGAACAAGTAGGTTGCGGGACATGCTTATAAAGAATATTCCTCGCACTCCTCTTCTATATGTGAGAATACAATTAGAAAGCAAGATACACTCATTGCGGTGCTAATATCAAACATCCAGCGTAGGCAAAACCATAAACAAGCTCATAAATGTTCCCATTAAGCGTAATGACCGCGACTTATGTCAATTTTAATTTGACCGTTGTTTGTTGATATCACCGGCGGAGGCAAGAGAAAACCCTCAATATATACTGGTTGTTGATGTTGCTTTGCCTCGATTCTAAAACTGAGGAAGACGAACAATGGAATCAATCAACGAAGATACAAAGCATAGGTGAAAGTGAATCCGAGACAATATAGATTTCTTCTTTTGTTTATCCTAAATTGGGCTGCAGCTTATAATTTTTTCAAAGAACCTTTCAAATTTACATTGGTGAAAACCCTCTTGAAATTACTCTAGTGGGCCTGAAATATCAAAATACTAATCTACAATATCAATTTTCGACAACATAGCGAATGGAGAGATCTTCAATTATTGCATAACAATAAGGGATTCAAAATCTATACAAACTCTTCTCTCTCTCTTCTCTGCAAACTTGCTATTATGTTTGTACAAGAAACCAGGACAAGATAGCTTGATGTGTAAATCCTTGCTAGTGATTGCAAGTATTGGAAGCTTCTTTCTGGAATATAAATGAGTTTTGTCCTCTTTGATTTCTACTCTCTATCAGACATATTCCATAGTCTTGAGTAGTGCTTCATTGTCTGTGCAGATATCAGATGCAATTGAGAATGAGAAAGTGGTCAGTAAAAGTATAAAGATATACAATGTGGACCGTGCTGTTTGTGGGCGTATAGCTGGTGTAGTTGCAAAGAAGTATGGTGACACTGGTTTTGCTGGGCAGCTAAATATAACGTAGGTTTTTCCTCCATATAGTATTGTGCATTCATCTTGCTTTGTCAGTTTATGTTAGCTCAATGCATAGGAGAATAATAACCAGAAGTTGTTTTCATTTACTAGGTTCATGGGGAGTGCTGGACAATCATTTGGCTGTTTTCTGACACCTGGAATGAACATTCGGCTGGTAGGAGAAGCTAATGACTATGTGGGGAAGGTAGTACTTCCGTGAAGTGGTGCAGCTTGTGAACTCCAAAGTTATTGCCTAAATGAGTAGCTCTTTCCACTTAAGAGATTAAGTTGACATAGTCCTGAACTTGCATATTTTCAAGTTTATGATTTCACTCAGAAGTTTAGTGTTGTTGAGGCAAATCTGTACTCAGACGCGGAGCAACTTAATGCTCATGGACCGGCTAGCCCGTCTCAAATTTCTTACATTTTACCTAAGACTTCTAGTTTCTAGCAATTTCTCCCCTTATGAAGTCTTAATTAGTGCATTTTGAATAAAATATGGTATTTATGGAATTAGTTTTGATTATATTGGCATATACGCACATTGCATGCTTTAGATTTTTCGGTATGTATATTGCTGTTATTTTTGGGTAAGAGACAACCTTTTGGCTGTATGTTGCCCCTCCATTACCGAAATTCTGGATGCTGATAATACGAAATTAGTCATTAAAAATATAGTTCCATATAGCAGCTTAATTTTCCTATATTACTTATTAATCTATTGGAAAAGGTAATATAGAGTTGGAACTTTGCAGTAAAGCTGCCTTTCGAATTAAGCACAGTTGAATACTAAATGTTTTAGCATTAATTGCCTTTTCCCTTTCTATTGAATTTATGCTGTCTGATGCTACCAGCTGATTTCTAGGGTATGGCTGGAGGGGAATTGATCATATCTCCTGTAGAGAATACCGGGTTTTGCCCTGAGGAAGCCACTATTGTGGGGAACACCTGTTTATATGGTGCAACAGGTGGTCAAGTCTTTGTTAGAGGGAAAGCTGGGGAACGTTTTGCTGTGAGAAACTCTCTTGCCCAAGCTGTAGTGGAAGGTACTGGAGACCATTGTTGTGAGTACATGACCGGAGGTTGTGTGGTTGTGCTTGGAAAGTGAGTATTAGTTTCTACCTTTTCTCTTACTTTTTTGGTGGACTTCTTGTCCTCCTTTAATTTTTCGTGCTCCTCGCTTGGTTTAATAGCAGTACTTTGCTGCCGCCATTGAACTACATTCCAAAGATAAAACAAAAGATGTAGACAGTATGCATTCTCCTTGTTTTCCATATTACTTGTTAGACATTGGAGGGATTGCAATTATGCATTAGTGTTATGGTTATTTTGTGTACCTTCTCAGAGTGGGAAGAAATGTTGCTGCTGGTATGACGGGAGGTTTGGCATATATTCTTGATGAAGATGACACTCTTATTCCCAAGGTTTGTTGCAATGAATTTTCTTACTCCAGGGAACCCAAAAAAATTAAAAAAAAAAAACTCTCTGAAACAGATGCTACTGCTCGTATTCAATCAGGTTGTTTGGGATCTTACTTTGTTGTTAGGGCATAGTGCTTCGCTTTCTTAAAAGTCTACTCCCTTCGTCTCATGTTGTTCCTTGTTTGTACTCAATTCCATCTTGAGTTGTCCTACAATATTAGTGCTCTTTGAAAAGAATGTTAAGATTTTCGAAAATGCCTGTCCCCTAAAAAGATTTAAAGTCCCAAGATCAAATGTTAAGATTTTCGAAAATGCCTGTCCCCTAAAAAGATTTGAAGTCCCAAGATCAACCAACAAAGAGAGACGAGCGAGACTATCTTTTAATTTGTGGATAGTCTAATCATTCTTGCATAATTATGCCAGGTAAATAAAGAAATCGTGAAGGTCCAGAGAGTGGTTGCCCCTGTCGGACAAATGCAGCTAAAGAGCCTAATCGAAGAGCATGTTGTAAGTATCCCTAATAAACTGTATGCATGTAAACGTGAAATACGTTTTCTTGACTTGTCAAGAGTTGAATTCTCAATAAGATGCATTTTGTCTCTCCTTCCTGATTATTGTTGTAGTTTTTTACTTGTCGTTATGTCAACATTTAAGTTTTAATTTCCAAATTATTGATGGTATTATTGTCACTGACAAAAGCAGTAATTTTTTTGAGAATCCTTATTGTCTCTTCATTAATATGACCTGCTATGACTCTATGATGCATGCAATGCTGCTGTGCCATAAGTTCTAATGAATTGCTTGGTTTGCTTTTGATGAAGGCAAAAACTGGGAGTAGCAAAGGCTCTTCTATTTTAAAGGAGTGGGACAGATATCTACCTCTATTTTGGCAGTTTGTTCCACCTAGCGAGGAAGACACCCCTGAGGCTTGTGCAGAATTTGAAAAAACAGCTCCTGGGCAGGTGAGTTTCCAGTCTGCTTAGAACAACAATATTGCGTGCCGAAGTATGATCATCAGATGTCAAAGGGTAATCATGTAACCACAAAGTTGCAATCCCACTCTTCATTGGATAGAGAGGGTATAGATTCTATGCTGCAATTCCTCTCTTAAATTGGTTGGAGAGAGAGACCTCGAGCACGTCATTGAAAAGATTGAAGTTTCCCTGGTGCTGCAACAAATATACCAATGGTGCATCAACTGTAAATTCAAAATCCTCAATCTCAGTAGGTAATTTTTTTTTTCACCATATCTTTTTGTTCCTAGTCTTGAATTCGAGACTAAATAGTTGTGTAATTATGTATTTTAGTTTTAGTTTACACAAGGGGAATCTTGAATTAGTTGACGGAGGATCGATTTTGGATTAGAGTCTGAAGTACAGGCCAGTTATTTATTATATTTTTTAAGAAACAGTGTTGCTGAAATTTGAAATGTTCATGTAGAGAGCTTTTTTTTTTTTTTTTTTTTTGTCTTTTCTATTTGTACTTGTACATGCAAGTGCAATACATGGGTGTATGCGTTCATTTTGTTCATAATTTTGAGCATCGTTAAAAATATTTAAAACCAGTCAAGTAATATTCTCTTTTTTCCCAATTAGGGATTAGAACAGGACCAGCGAAACCCTTGTATGGCTTCTTCGATTTCTCTCGAGAAAGATGACCAACAATGGTTCGAATATATATAGAAAGAGTTTTTTTTTTATATTTCTTGCTATTCGATAGTGCTCATAAATCTCATAATAAGTACCCAAAGAAATTCCCAGAAACTTGGTTGTCATCTGTACAACAAGATCGAACACCACATTGACAACTATAAAAGTAAGCCTAACCCACAAAAGTCAGAACTCAACTCAAGGAATAGCGCTGTAATTGGAACAAGTCATCTAGAACATCTGAAAATCACTTATCGAACAAATTACAACAGTTCACTGGAGCTTTTTGCCTAGAGAATCGAAGATACTCGGACCATATATTCATCCATAATTGAGAGGACCACATATACAATAGACACCACATATACAATATAGACTGATGCTCAAAATTATGAACAAAATGAACGCATACATCCGACATATACAGAAGGGGAAAAATAATCAATCTGACTTGACCAAATTAAAAATCTCTCTCTGACCCCCAAGTTAGGAGTGTGCAAGAGTAACCAAGTAAGAGTCTGGTACCAATTTGTTGATAATAGTCGACGACCCAACAACTACTATATCTGATCCGGTGCTTTCAACTGACTGATCAGTTCGCAAGTACAAGCCAAGAGGAAAAAGGGAAGGCAACCCACTTTTGGTTAAACTTAAGAGCAATGCTACAAACTAACACACAACTAGCCAAGAGGAAAAAGGGAAGGCAACCCACTTTTGGTTAAACTTAAGAGCAATGCTACAAACTAACACACAACTCCGGACAAAACCGTTCGATGCACATGGGTCTACATGCATCGAACGGTTCTTGACGCAGTTGTGTTCGGTGTTTTGTTTCTAGACTTTTTGTAAACTTTAATGCCCCAATTTTGAATCATTCCCACAAAACCCGTCTTCATCCACTGAATCCGTTCGAGTGAATAGCACTCCAGCTTTTGTGGAGAGATTGAATCAGTAAATCTGAACCCACCCACCACCAGTGTTGCGGTTAGCAGTTGCTAATTCTGAATTCAAGTGAGAAATCACCAGGATTCAGCTAGTTTGACAACCTCCATTGTTGATTAAATCTGCACAGGAACGGGCAACAGGAACCTTACGGATAGTTACGTTTTTCCATAGAAGAAATATGTACAAGTATATATAGTTGATGAAGACTAGGCTCACCATGGGATACAATGATCTCGAACCCAATTTCTGGAACAACACCTACTTTGCTCAACCCATCAGAAAAAAAAAAAAAAACCAAACAGACAAGCTCTTCATTGTTATGCCTAAGGCTATTTCTATGAATGTCCTTGCATGTTAAAAAGTAGGGGACAACCAACATAAATACAACACTTCCATTTTCCTTCGTGTTCGTTGGGTCAAATCCAACACGATCAAGGACTAGAAATCTGAATGATACAAACAAACTAGACTTGAATGAGTTAGAGGAGAACGGCACAGAGGGCATTC